>JAQFVV010000295.1:647500-959807 GCA_028023455.1 Epiperipatus broadwayi | reverse complement strand
TTCCATTACAATATATATATATTGAAATTATTGGAAAATGCTTGATATAATTTTTTTAAGTATACAAATCAAAATGAATAAATAATAAATAAATGATTTATTTAATAAAATGTATTAACTTTAAATTAGTTGTTATATGTTAATTAAAAAAAAAAAAACTATTTCTAAAAAACAAAAGTTAAAATGTATTAACAATGACCAAACATTATGATTTAATTAAACTCTAATTAGAAACATTACAAGCACATTTTAAATAGACATCTGATTGTAGAAAAAAATACCAGTGTAAAAAATATTTACCAAATTCAAAACAACTCCTGGAATTAAACAATTGCAAAATATTATAATATGTTTAAATACATTTAAAACATATCAGAATAATTGTAATTAATGTGTATTTTAGGTTAACATTAATTTTATAATTTATAGATGTTAATATATTTAATTTTAAGATACCAAGTTAAAAATAAATTTTTGATAGCATGATTTTCAAATTGTATAGATCAAAATGGTTCCTATTATATTTGTAAAAAAATTCAAAAATTGTAAAGAACCATGATAATAAACAAAAATATCTTATATTGTATGAATACATAGAATGATAATATTACAACAGTGTTATGTTTTCTTATGTTTAAGATATAGCATAAAATTGAAGCTGTTAAATTTTTCTGATGTAGTCCAAATAGAAACTGTCACATACGTAATCCTCAATATGGAATTCAAGTTTTCTGTTTTATAAGAAATGTAAAACTCTGTCTTATAAACTCATAATATTCAGAGTTGAAGTCATTTTATTTTCATAATAATATAAGTGTAAAATTTTTTATTATTTTTATTATTATTTCTTCTTCTGTTACCATTTCTATTACTATTACAACTATGATTGTTGTTAAAGAAAACTCCAATGAATAATAAAAAAGTTACAATATTAAATATATACTATATAGGGTATATGGGCACAGACTTTCACATGACCCACCACTCTCCACTCTATCAAATATCATTGATACACCTAAACACATATATGTTGAAAAGATAAATAATCACCAATATACATATTTCATGCTAAACCAGAAATCGTCAGTTGGTCCAGATTATCATCTCTACACATATATATTATAAGTGCTCAGATATTGTAGAGATGTCTGCCCATCCTTGCATATGTTTGAAATGGATTGTCCTGTGCATGTGGAATTCATATTGACCTTAGGTCATCAAAGGTGTGACAAAAATCTCAGCCTCAGGGTGGCCTTTGAGCATTCCATCATCAGATTTTCAATTGGATGGATGGTTGAGGAGTTGGAGTGTGGAGTAGATTGAAGCCTGTCCATTAAAGTATGAAGATTGGCTATCTTAATATATATCTGAGCACTTATAGTATATATGAATAGAGATAATAATCTGGACCAACTGATGATTTCTGGTTTAGCATGAAATACGTATATTGGTGATTATTTATCTTTTCAACATATATGTGTTTAGGTGTATCAGTGATATTAGATAGAGTGGAGAGTGGTGGGTCATATGAAAGTCTGTGCCCATGTATTCTATATATTACATATATAGACACAGGTATATTAAGCCTATGTTTTAGTTAATATTAAATATGATTTAAGATGCATTCTGAAATTTAAAAAGAAAAAAACACTAAATACGTAAATATTGTATATTTACATAACCAAAACACACAAATATATATGAAGATATTGCGACAAATCACTAATATAATAAATACATCTACTATATGTCGTTTTATTTAAAGTTTTATATACATGCAATAGATATGTCTATTTTAGTCATACAAACTTAAAGTAATTAAAGTGGGAATAAAAACTAAAGAAAATCTTGATAACAATAAAAAATAACAACATTGGTCAACAATCACAATGGAATGGGTAATAAAACAAAAATCACATAGCTGCAAAAATATTTAGAGGGGAATAAGCTTGATTTTCTTAATTTTTTTTTTCTAATTTGTTATGAAAAAGCAAAGCTAATTTTTAAGATGTCAGATTGAAATAAAGATGTCATTTCAGAAACCAAAGAGTGAAAAATAGAATCATAATAATTTTAATGTTAAAATAAAAAGCTACTATTATACAACTAATTAATATAGTATATGAACAGAATTTGTGATAATGTAGATGAAAAATCATACAGCAATACTTAGTTAAAGCCGGGCATGCTAATAAAAAATTTCTTGTATTTTTTATATCAAAAGAAGTAGTCTGCACTATTACTGACATAGACTATTTTTTAAACCACTAAGCATCACATGATTACCATCTCTAATACTAGCACATAATTGTTATTAAACAAGTCAAAACTCTCTCCACACACACCCTGCCAACCAGAGTAATCAATGTACAAGCCTTCTGGCATTCATTGATTACTCTGGTTGGCACAGGGTGGCACTACTGTATGGAGAGAGGCCATAGAGTTGACAAAGATTATGTTGTGGAAAATGGGATGGGGCAGAATATGGGAAGACTTAGAGTGGGGAATGGAAAATAAAGTGGCTAACAAGTTTATCTGGGCATAGTTGCTGAGATATTCTTGACTTTGTTTAAGGAGTAGCCAAATACATCATATCACATGCCTTGTTTTATAAACTATTTTTATTAAAAATAAGGTAAAATCAGGTATAATCAATCTTTATAAGAAAATTCAGATATTTAGGATCACTCTCTCTCTCTCTCTCACTACATATATATATATATATATATGATCATAGATGGCGTTTTTACCAAAAACCCGATCAAGCGTTTGTTTACATAAACGATCAAAGAAACAAACACTTGATCGTGTTTTTGGTAAAAACGCCATCTATGATCATAAATACAAGCGTCATCAGGTTTTAACATGATTAAAACTTGTTTTTGTTTTTCATATATATATATATATATATATATCACTGTTTGAGTTTTTGGTATTATTTTTGTTAGTGAAAGGAGAAGGGAATGGATGGGGAGATAAACTCAGTTTTGTTTTCCATTTAAATGACATCTCTAGTTCATCTTATGATTAAAGAGTAGTTATGAAATGTATGTATAGGTGGCCTAAATTTCTGCATTATTTAATGGACAGAGTTGAAATGAGGGATGCACTGAAGAAAACAAAAATAACTTAAAAATAACCATGGAAGGCATGACTATTCACCATATTATCAGGTAGTGTATAAAAACAATTCCTCGTCTTGTAGGAGATTGGTTGAATAGAGAAATGATTATTTATATGTTTGCTATCTCTAGCCCAACTGATTGCTTGCAAAATACATGCATAATCTTTTTTTTAAAAAAAAAAACAAGTAAAAAGTAAATGAATATGGATGATCTTTTTGTCTCTTATTTGGAATAGTGATTTAACAGAATGCATAATTAGAATAAAGTTGTGTAAGTCTGGGCAAGTAATTAATAATCTGAAAAACTTATTTATAGCTCTTTGCAGATAGAATTATAAGGTACAGAATAAATATTGATAATTAAATTTGCATGTTTTAGTATGCACTTAATAATGCTTATTGCTATTCTTCTTATTTCTTAGATTAGTGCATATATAGTGATATAGTGTATAATCTTTTTGATAAATAAAATTGTAAATTTAATAATGGTTGCACATTATACAGATTTGAGCATCATTCTATTGTTAATAAGAGGCATTTTAGTAAGAACAGATAAATAGGCCTTTAATTAAGAGTTGCTAATATTTTTTATAGTATTAAGGTATTTTATTTTTCAGACCTTATACAATTGATAGAAAGATAAAAGGAAAATACAAAACTTTCTATGTAGGAGCCATGAATACGGAAGATACAATATTTCCTTCAAGAATGTTCCATGATGATGCCTCATTTGTATTAAATTGAAAGAAATACTTTTTTCAGTAGTTATTCGGATGGAGGTGAGCTGAAAATTTATAAATAGATTATCATTAGGACATTTACCCTTCTAGAAAATATTGATTAATGATCTGAGTGATAAATGAAATATATATTCTTAGTAATTTAGTTTCAATTTCAAGCTGTAAGAGGGTTGAAAGATATAACAAAATGGTGTATAAAGTCATATAGAGTGATATTTTACTAATCAATGTAATATAAATCTATATGTTTGTTAATAAGTCAGCCAATATACAAAATATTACAAATGTTATGTTCTATAAGTAACTCAAACAGTTTAACCAGTTTGACAGTATTTATATTCAATCAGACTGCATATGATAAGTCTAAAAAAATTAATGATTCTTTTTAAAAAATTCTGATGTGAATGAATAATAAAGAATACTATTAAATGTTATCCCTTATCAAAAACTCCATAGTTTTTATTAGTATGTGTGATTATAGAGAATAAATTTAAATTGCTATAAGTGGAAAAAACTTTTCTTTTATGGAAAGGAAACATGGATACCAGGTAAAAATTTATGTGCAAAAATAAAGTAATAGTTTATAAATTATAGGAATGATGAAATGTTATGATGTCCTGTAGTTCAGAATGAATGCTATCATTTAGGAGCTATTTTATGGTCTGGGATCATATGATTATCATCCCTAAAATTGAATAGGATGTATTAGGGATTTTATATCAATCCTGACTGTGGTTTTTAAAAACTAAAGACACCAAAATGTATAGATATTAAACTGTGTTTAGACCTGTATATACAAGTGAACGAGCTTGGATTGAATATCAAGGTGGCTACTGGAGGGTTGTGTAAGATCCTAAGATCTAGATGCAATGCTATTAGATCCATGTCTTTTCATTGATGAAAGCCATGAACTAGAAACTAGTCTGCAGATAGTGGACGAAGAGACCCTAGATAGGGATTTTATGAACAAATCTTGCATCCTTTGATTACTAAGACTTTGTACAGAATGACAGTACTGTATGGATAGTACTGTTTTAAAAGCTCCTGTAAACATAGAAAATGGTGATCATGTAAAGTTTTGGTGATTTTATAGCAAAACTGACCATAGAATGTGGTGACTGTGGTTTTATAAAAATTCAGTGCCACCAAAATGTATAGATATTGAACTAGTTTCAGATATATATGACTATACAAGCAAAAGACCTTGGACTGAAAATATTATTGTGTTTTCAACTTGAGCACTAAATAAGTTCAAGTTGGCTTCTAGAGAATTGCATTAGATCTTAAGATTTAGTGCAGTGTTCTCAAATCCAAGAGTCCTCAATGATGAAAGCCACAAAGCCATAAGCTAAAAACTAGTCTGGAGAAGTTGGATGAATAGGCACTAGATAGGGATTTTATGCACAAATCTCCTTGTGTCCATGGATTACTAAGTCTTGTGCTGATGATACTACTGTCTGTCTGGAGGGTTGTTACCATTTAAACATATTGTGTAACCATAGGGAATAGCGAGCACGATACTATTATTATTGTTAGACTTCACGATTTTATAAAACAGAAAACTATATATAAATTGACTCTATATGCCTACCTATACTATATAGTTATTGATTCTCAAACTCATTCTTTCCTTTGCCGTTTCTTTATTTATAGTTAAAAAAAACCTTTTAGTGTTTCTATCTGTACATTTTCAATATTTTGTTAATGTTTTGTAACTGACATTTTGTTGTTATTCTTTCTTTTATTTTAATGTTTTTATTTTTTATTATTTAGTTTTAACAAAAGTAGAAATAAACATGAAAAAAAAAAGAAAAAACGAAAAAATTCCATTTACCAACTATTGTTTTACAAAATCTATCATTGTCAGTTTTCTTTTTAAATTTTCATGATTGAAATAGAAGATTGTGAGAAGAATTTTAATACAGACCCAATCAAGAATTTATAGACTTTCTTGACGTTATTAAAATTACATATTATTTTTTCCTTGTGTTTTTCTTTTTCAGCCATTTTAAATTAGTAATTCCTTTTTACTTTCATCATATTCATAAAAGTTGACCCTTTAATCCGCTTTTATTTATTTTTATTATAGACTAAAGCTTTTTGCAACTACTCTTAAGTTATATTTTAATAATTTATTGATAGTCACGTGTGGTTGACATAATTTGTTACAAGAACTCACATGAATTAAAGATTATTTTAACACTTAATAACCTATAATTTTTTTATCTATACTTTTATATAAGAGTAATGAAGATTTATATGCATATATATATAGAAGAAAAATAAAAATAGACTTATGTTCAGGTATTAATCGGAAAATTTATTTTTCATGTAAAATATAAGAGTTTTAAAATTTAGAAAATTAAAGGCAATAAATTCCTTAATACTTAAAAATATAATAAGAAAATGTATCTAAAACAAATTTGAAAAAAAATGTTTCTATATTCATTTCAAATTAAAGTGTGAAACAAATTTTATTATGAGATGTAATAAATATTTTCAGTTATTATGAATTTTTTAAAGTTATTGAAATGAGTGAAGTGGAGATATTCTATCAATATTTTTTTCACAATATCCAAATATACCGCCTTTACTTGGTTTTTATTCAATTATATCTTGGAAGGAGATAATTTTTAACTAAAAAATGTAAATTCCATGAGTGATTAGGTTTGGTTTATGTTAACTGTGAGAAAAATGACATAATATCAGTGGCTCATCAGATAATAATCATTCGTTTTAATTGAAACACAACTTAAATCATAGTTGTTTCTGTTTATCATCTTCTTGAATAAAATGTACTTCTTTATTTGGCATAATTACACCAGAGAAAACATTATTTGTGGGTATTAAAAACAATTTATTTCAGATTGGAATTAAACTAGCAATGCCTTTTATAGTTAATTTCTGTCTACCAATGTCCAATGGCAGACATACTTGTAAAATCATTGGGTAATGCCAGAAGTGAAAAACAGAGAGATTGGAGAAGCAAATTATTATGAGAGAACCAGTTGTAAAATATTTGGTGGATGCAGAATTATTTCTAAAAAAATTATTATTGTTATTTCTAATGAAGTTGCCATTTTTTTTTTTCATGTGTCATAGCATTGGCCGGGAAGCGAACCCACCAACCCGGTGCAACTCCTTGCAAGGCAACCACACTGACATCTCAAACACCAATGCTTGATGAAGTTGCCATTCTTTAAGTGCCAAACTCTTAAATCCAATCTGGATAGAAAAAGCATCATTAAAGCAAAATTGAAAGTGTCTATTTCAAAATTTCCCATTAATATTATTCTGATAAAACTTGTAATTGTAGATAAACTTGATCTACCCTTGACTATTTTAAACAATCAGAGGCTCCCAGAACAGAGTGTAAATTCAGAGTTTCTAAAAAAATTAGAACATAAAGTAAAATCATAATTGGTAAAGCTTTTCCTTAATATTACAAAACAATAGAAGTCTTTAAATGAACAAATTTAGTATGATCCAAAAAAAATGCATCCCAGCAAAATTTATGAAAGAATCATATTAACAAGAGCTGAGTCAGTAGTTGAGACCCAACATTCTGTAAGGCTTTAAGCTAGAAATGAGTTGCTATGAACAAATTTTATTTTTAATAATTCATACTTAAAAGGGCATTTAAAATAAATTAAAAACAGGAATTATCTTTATTGATATAACTTGACATTATATAAATGTTTGGAACAATATATATTTTTTAAATTATTAAATAATGTGAGGAAACTATTAATTTATTGATAAAATGTTCTCCAACAAAAAAAAGTGATACTAAACAACAATCATTGTAGATACAACTTTTACAGAATGATCCTCCTCAGAGCTCAGTTCTCACACCTGTTAAAACAGGCAAAACTCACTATACATATGCCACACACAGTAAGCTGGAGTAATCAATGGATGCCAGAAAGCTTGTGCATAAAATCTCCATCTAGTGCCTACTCATCCAATATCCCTAGACTAGTTTCTGGCTTGTGGCCTTCATCAGTGAGAAGCCTTGGATCTGAGAGCACTGCATCTAGATCTTAGGATCAGTATACACAAGCATAAGAGGTGGTGGTCATGTGATGTTTATTCTCACATCTGCTTTATGGAATATATTTTTCAGTGATATTTTCAAAACAGACTGCAGGAAATTCATTTATGCTCATAATTATTGCTTTGATTTTTCAAAATTTTCTGAAACAGAAAAACCTTTTAATAAGAATATAAAAAGATTGGAAATCTTTTCAATTATTTGGAATTTTATTTCTAATCCAATGACAACAGAATGCTTAATTTTCCATCTAAATGATAAGTGATCATCATGTGTTAGAAAAATAACTAATTTCAGTAATACATTGAAAGACAATTCTACCCCATACTATCTAAACATAATGTTAAATCATATCCTAACTTATTTTCTCATTTAGTTAAGAATAGATTGAAATTACTATTTTAGGAAAAACCTCTTTTGACAGCTGTTTGGCACCCATATGGGATTGTGATGCAAATGTGTTAAGACAACTTCTTTAGAACTAGCATATTCTCCTGATGAAGTCTGTGTTCATGTTTGGAGAAAAGTTTCCTTGGCTAAACTGTAATCAATATAAGCATGATAAATATTACTGGTATATACAATTCTATTTCTTTGGAGTAACTTCCATTTCTATCACACACTCATCTATAGATATCAAAAAAGTTGTTTCAAAGAAGATATATATATATATAAAAGGCTGTTAAGTAGATCAGATTTGCCAATAACTCAGGACATAGTTTGATTGTCTAAGACTCATTTCAAATCAAGATTCATTTTTAAAATGTTAAATCAAATATCATCTAACCATGAATTGTTATATAAAAATGGAATTCTTGTAATATTCTAGACAAATTTTTTTCATTAAGTCCAAAGGTAAAAGTCAGTTGAATATTAATTATCTAAATGCAATTAGAATATTGTCTAAAGATTTAAAACAACTCATAGTCATTGCCTAATCTGCTTCATAAATGAAATTTGTCAGCTACTGATTTATGTAAAAATGAATAAACACAACTGGTAAAACATTATAGTAAATGACCACCAAACTAAGACAATAAAAACATTGTGATTTTATATCCCAATTTAAATTTTGCAGATTCCTTTATGGAATTTTGTTAGAAGTTAATCTACACCAAATAAGTCAACAATAAATATTAGAACATGACTAAAATTGACTTTTTCTAATTATGAAAATATAAATTGTATCTTTTTTCTAATAATAATAGTAGAAGACTTACAGAAATGCTTTTGACCTATAGAGAATTATAGGAAGGTATTTTTATTTACCTATACAGATATATATCTATGTCTTTTATCTGTCTATATACATATGTTTATTTCAATCTATCCATCCATCTATATATTTGCCTTTCATCTACTTATTCACTGATGTACATTTTTAATCTCTCTAATGAACACAAAAATGTTTGCAGTAATGCAAATGCCTAAATAATAATAATAATAATAATAATAATAATAATAATAATAATAATAATAATAATAATAATAATAATAATAATAATAATAATAATAATAATAATAATAATAATAATAATAATAATAATAATAATAATAATAATAATAATAATAATAATAATAATAATAATAATAATAATAATAATAATAATAATAATAATAATAATAATAATAATAATAATAATAATAATAATAATTTTTATATATCTATCCACCCATATATTAATATATCCCTATTGATTTTATATATTTATTGATAATAAAAAAAATCAAACAAAGAAATTATGTTTATAACAATACAACTGTCTAAATTATACCAATAATTTTTTTATTGAACATGAAGAAAATTAGTGTCTATTGTTAAGGTTTTGATTAAGTTTATATTGATATTTTTTAGAAAAAAAGCACTGTATTTAATAAATATCTACATAGAAGTTAATAAATATCTACATAGAAGTTACTATACTTATACATATATATATATATATATAATTTTATATTTATTTTAACAAAGTTACATAAATATTTCTTTAAAACAAAGATGGCACACAGTGGATTAAACAACAAGATGATTGATAGTAAAAAAATCTTAAGACATGAAGATTGGATATGATATAAGCAGTGAAATATGACAAATAGGCAGTCAAGACCCATAACTCAAGTACTAATGAGAGACTAATGTTTGAGATTTGGTGAGGGTTTCTTATAAAAAGCCACATCTGGTTATGTAGAACAATAACTTTATGTATTGCCTTTTTAAAAAATCATTATTACAATATTGCCTTGTCCTTGAGAAATATTTAAAAATTCACACTTATAACAAAACTTTTCCTGTTTTAAACCCTTTCAAAGTCTTCACAACCACTGCGACAGTTTGACATTTTTTTGGACATCATACTACATCATTTGAATGTAATATAATACTTTAATAAATAACATTTCAAATGTTATGTTGACTGCACATTCCAGCGTTATGTGCTGCCATTTTAATTCATCAAGTGTTTTTTTTTTGTTTTGTTTAAAGTATTAGAAGAATAATGTATATTTAATAAAATCTATAAAAAGTCCTAAATAAATATTTTATTATTGTCATTGTTAAAAAAGAATACACTTGTCTTGCGTTGTTAGCCGAGAGGTATCGCAGCTGCCATGCAAGCAAGTAGTTGGTTACAGACAGTTGTGGGTTCACATCCCGGCCGATGCTATGACATAGGTAAAAAAAAAAGAATACACTTACTTTTGTAAAAATGCCACCTTATTTTTTGTTATTAAAAAAATGACACTTTTATTTATTTTTTTAATACGTAAAAGCGTTCACCGAGAAACGAACCCGGGCTTGCTACTTGGAAGGCAACTATGCTAACCGCTAGGCAAGCAAGACTTGACTAAACATTTACTTTTTTAACATTATTTAAAAAAAAAAAACCAGTAAAGGTCAATTAGTTCTTAAAAGGTCAGGGCGAGGTAACGTTTTATTTTACTGTTTTTCATTAGCACGAGCACCATCAAGCGACTTGTATGGTCATTGATACTACTACTAAAAAATGTACATAAGCGATTAAAACAATGAAATCAAAGTGAGAGTAGGAAAAGTTATTATAAATAATTAAGATTAATACCAATAATATAACATGCCTATCCCATATGCTTCTTTACTGAAATGATTCCAATTTCAATTTTCTATACTCTACATTTATCTACAGAAAGCTCAAAAAATTAATGGACAACATATAATATTAGGATAATGCTTAAAAATAGAAACTTGACATAAAAAAATAGCAACATACAAATTCAATAGATTTTCAAATAAAGAAGATATTTAATATATTATAAAAATATCTCCTTGTGAAATCCGAGTAACATCCAAAGAGTCTAAACATTTCTTTCAGATTAAAGTTAAAAAAAAACAACAACTCTATACTATTTCATGTAAATTCTTTATTTGTAAAATGTTGTATAGACATTTTTAAATCGTGATAAATAAACTTTAATAAAACACATATATAAATTTGTGCATATACTTAAATATTCATTTAAAAAATATCTTATATTTTTGAATCATAATCATAATATATTAAAGATAATGATTATAAAATTATTTAATTTAATATTAAAATAATTAAAATTCTAAAACGTTTTCTTTTTTACTAAAAAAAAAAAAAGTAATAATTTAAATGGTTTTGAACTTTAGACTAATTAAATTAAACATTTTTTTTTTCCATGACAGTTAAATTTTAGTGCGTTTTTAATGCCACACGTTGACATTTTAGATTCTGCTTTTAATTAAGTTTCTTTTAGTTTAAAAGATACAATAAACAATTCAAGTAAAGAAAAAAATAGTTAAACATAAAACTGTTTCATGAGACATATCTAAAGATATTAATAGCACAAACATGTAATAAAAAGTACATTTATAACACTACAAATTGCAAACAATTTTTATTTTAAAAATAACGAGTGTATTTACGAACAAACAAAAAGGTTGATAATGTCTCCAACATTCTTTGCTACTAATTATTACTTTATATCAAGTGTAATATATAAAAAAGCTTTATTATATTTACAATTAGACAAAACCAAAAATAATAGCCCTCTCTCTATATATATAGTAACAAAATTTTCACTGATTTTCAATTACTCAGAAAATAATCAGAATTATTATAATTATATATTCATTTTCGAAGATCATCATTATTGTCATGTTTTCAAATATGCAGTCATAGTAGTAAATTATTGAAACATAATTAATGTCATATGTTCTGTCTCTCAATCCTTCTTCAATACAATTCACAGCTATCCATATGATAGTGTAATTATTATATTTTATGTTCCAATGATTTTCAAGATGAAATTTAAATGCTTTGTGATGTGACTTTTGTATTGGAATTTTGCTTTGAAGGATTCCAATGAAATTGTAATAAATATTTATTTTAGATTTAGTCTTTGTTCCTAGATATAAAAAAGCTATCATCGGATAATAAAACTTTAGTTACATTTGTTTACAAAGAAAGAGTTAATAATTTCAGATTTATTAATTGCTGATTATATATTTAGAAACCTAAGACCAATTTACAAAAAATGTATTTGTTATTTATTTTAAATATTTTATCTGACATCCATTGCAAAAATAAATACTTTAAAATTTAGTGTCGAACTATTTTTATTATGAAAGTTATTTTAACACCAAATGATTTGATTTTTTTAAAAAAAAAAAAATACTTATTAGATTATTTAATCAAAATATGATAACACTATGTAAGTAAATATCACTTTTAACAGGCCAAAACATACACCCTCTGGCTTAATTATTTCAAACTACAATGTACAGTTCCCAGCAATACATATAATAAATTCTACAAAAGTGGTGTTACTTTTGCAAAAGTTCTGAATGAAAATTCCTGCAGATAGGATGAAAATAAGGGATTGCTGGTATCAAATTGCCATTTTAGCTTAGGTTTTGCATGCATTGACATAATCTGTATTGTCATCTGCACCTCCACAATATCTCATCAGTGAACACTGTTCATTGCAATGCTGACAAAGGACATTGTTATTTACCAACTGCCTCTTTGGTTAAATCACAGCATTGCCAAATCGAGAGTTCAAAGTTCCTTCATCAACTTCAATGAATGCCAAGATTTTGTGCAAGTAGCCAGAATATTTAATATTTTATTTACTGGCATGATAAGCGTTACATGATTTATGCCTCCTATAGCCTTATTGTAGTTAGTCAGGATGTAATATGATTCTCACACATTTTCTGAATGGATTTTAAACATTAGACAGCATATATATAATTAATTACTTTGTCAAATTACCAACATTACAACTGCAGTAAAAAAAAAGAAAAAGAAAAAATAACAAAATTTGGAGAAAAAATTGAAAGTATTCCTCCAGAGCACATATATTTTAGCCTACTAAAGGTAATGTTTACCCACAATGTATTTCAAAGAAAAAAAAAATTTGGTATTAAATATTTTTTTAAATTAGTAAAAAAGGAGAATTTTTTTGTGATTTTTAGACACATATTGGAAACTTTAATAAAAAATTTTTAAAATATATTTACAAATATTGATATTTCAAAGATATTTATCAATATTAAAAGAGTGATGAATAAAAAAGAGATCAGTATTTTGGAAAATGATAAATATAATAATACTAAAAACCATAAGTATAAAAGATTTTCATAAAAAAACATCCATAATGATAAAATGAATTATCTTAGGATTAATATTATTAATTTAGGAAACCTCTACTATCTCAATATAAAGATATCCAAATTGTGAATTATAAAATATGATAATACAAAATAAAAGCTTTTATTTATTATAACATGTAAATCGCTTTATATTAAAAATAAGGCAGAATACACACAGCTATTAGATGCATTATTATTTGTAACAATGAATTATCAAAGCATTCCAAAGAGTAATTGTAATAAATCAAACTATTCACATGTGTTAAGCAAATATCTAAATACAGAATAAATCTTAAATTTTATCTTATTGTAAAATTCTCTATACCAATATTTTCCATACTACATCTATTTTACCTCAACATGTTCACAATTATATTCTGATATGCAGAAATTATAATGACTTAAACATTTTATGAATTATATATATATATATTATAAATGCCAGATTAGTGCTGCATGTCACAGTACTTAATGAAAAAAATAAAAAAGCTTGTTGATCTTGTTTAATTTTCATTTAATTTGATCTATGGATAATGGAGGTGTTGAAGTAATAATGTTAACTAGATAACCATGCCAACCTAATATTTTAAAATAATATTATTTATATTAGCACCTAGTCATAAATCCATTGTGATCAATTTCAGGAAAAATATAAATCAGTTAATAAATAAATAGATTCTGGAAAATATTTAAATGAATCATAAAAAGATCATTTGAATAAAATCAAAATTATTATTAAATATTACACATTTCAATTTCTGTTACTATAATCTCCATAGCAACTTGCCTATTATAAAATTAAATGTTTTATGTTTCATATATGTTTGTTAATAAATCAATTTATTGGAAAATATTAAAAATATATCTAAAAAATATACATTCATTAAAATTTATTGAAAATGTAATATGAATTCTTTATTTTTGGTTAAAAATGAAAAACAATATTGAACTTGTAAAACAGGATTTTATTTTCACTGTATCCAATTATTTCAAAATCTTCATTTCATTTATTAATTGGAAACAAATATTTTTAAACAATTTTTTTACATTAACGAGCAAAATTTGACTGATATTTAACAGTTGTCCTCTCAACATTAATGTCAGAAAAGATATGTTATAAATAGAACTAAAACACTGTAACTTGAATATTTGTAATTTTATCATTGTCTAGAATGGACACATTTACATTTGTCTTAAAAACTTCATTAAAATTTTATATTTTAAGTGATTAATTTCTCCAATCATGGTAGGTAAACCCATCCATTTTCCCATTTAATTGGGGCAGCTCATTGACAAAATTCCAAGGAATATGGTAAAATGTGAAAAAAAAAAACACATCTAAATGTATTGTATTACAAGTCAGCTATGAAAAATATTTCATTGCCAAAATTTAGAATTTCATCTATTTATATGCAATGACTACAAATCCCATGATGTGTATATGGATTTAATGATTTCACAATATTGATTAATTTAACTTATGTGTGATATTAAGCAATTTAAATTTCATTTTCTATGTTTCAAAAGAAAAAAGCTAGCATTTATTATTCACTTGGATATAACTGAATTTTGTGAATGAAAATAATTATCTTTATACATTATTACCAATAAAAAGGAAAATAAAGCCAGTGACATGTGATTTTGAATCGACTAAGTACCTGTTGTTATAAAAGCTAGGATACATTTATATGCTTAAAAGAAAATATCAGAATTTAAGTGCAAAAGTAATTGAATTCAAATTTATGATAGTTATCATTCATGCTTGTTTTCTTTATTTAAAGGAAAATTCTCTCTATGCATTAGGATCAGAAACAAAAAATCAGGAGCCACGATGGACTAGTGAGTGAAAATGGGCAGACTTTTCATTTAGATGTTATGATATCTCTGTACATATAGATCAATGATGAAGCATGACTTTTTTAGAAACAAAAGTACACTTCTTTTTTATAATTTTATTTCACTTGCTACAACAATTTTTACATAATAGTGCCTAATATATATATATATATATATATATTACACACATCTAGAAAAATCTGAAACTCTCTTATCTGTAAATCAGAGAATATATTATCAATATATTTTGATCTTCCAAATTCTTTTAACATTCTTAAATGTTTTAAATGTAAATTAGATCTTAGCATTGTTTGAACTTTTTATATTCAATGAGAATGTGTTAGTCAAGTTTATTTTTTCCTTATATAAAAATAATTCAACTATTAATGAAAAAAAATATTGAAAGTGAATTTTTAAAATTAATTTTGATTAAAGCTTTTGGATGTTTTAGTGAATTTTTTTTACAGAAGCACTCATTTCATTCAATACATGAATGCTTTGTTCTTGATATATATATATATTGTTAAAAGAAAAAAAGTGTTTACATTTTGTTCATATTTTATTTTAAAACATATGCTTAAATGATATATATATATATATGGGTTATTATAGGATTCTCATGATAAAAAAGTCAAAGAAATTCATTTTTCATATTATTATTTAAACTCTTATCTGATGATATAGGTTAACCTTATTTACTTTCAGAGTGTAAGAGACGCACTTCAGTTTTTTAAATTTTAAAATTGTTTTTCACCCTCTGCTGAAAAGTTTGTGAAGCTTTTTGTTTTTACACCTTTAAAATTCATGTATATTTATTTTTTAATATTTTAAATATAAAAAGTCAATTGATGGCTTGGAATTCCAAGAAGCAGCCCAAAAATGATCGCAAGCTCCGCCAATGATGAATACTCATTATATTTTAGTGATCTCAAACCATGCATGTTCTCTACAAGAAAATATTACAGTGGTGTAAAAACTTCATTTTTTGGAAAGTTTATGATTATATTGGTAATCTAATTATGTAATATTTATTAAAAATGATAAGTAAGTCTATTTATATATTTGTTTTTTACAGAAATGTTTTATTTTTAAATAAAAAAGGATATTTTCTTCTAAATATTGTTACCATAGAGATTATGATCAGGGGGAAAAGCTGTCTACAAAATGAGGCCATTCATCTGATTGGTATTATATTTACCAATATCATAAAAATAATAAAAAAATTGTAAACTTTTAACCCACTTATACTTCAAATGACAGAGAAATGTTTTTTGGCCAATTTGCCCCCTAGTAAATTTTTCCATAAGTATTATATGTGAAAATGCGTGAAAATGGTATATTTTATATATAATAATTTTTTTGCCCAAAATTTCTACAAAAAACTGCAAAGTTCAAAATTCCCACTCTAACAATAGACGTAAGCCCTGTCTTGACATGATCAGTCTTTATGTGTTGCCAAGGCTGTAAAACATTTGGTGCTTTATGACATTGAAATTTCCAATAATGCAAAAACATATTTATTTGTGAATTTCTTATGGTTTTAGTTTAAAAAAATAATTTACACTATATTTATTAGATATCAACAAATATAAATTATTAATAACTTATTTGACTTGAAATACTTTATTTTTAAAAATATAATGTTATATTAGCAGCTGATTGGCTGTCACGTAAGCATGTTTAAAGCATATCCGTTTGAAGGTGTTTAGCTTTCATGTTATTATAATATTATCTGTTAATGCTTAAATTTTATATATTTACATTTATTAATATCATTTCATTAGATTTAAAAATATTGCTTCGTTGTAAATCGGATGATTTCGCGTTGTTAATTTATATATATAATATTTAGTGGATTAAATGTGAAGGTATTTAAGCTTCACACTCTTAGTTCAAAATGCTTGAGTCTAGCTTATTTAAATAAAATTGAGGCATAGATTAGGATGGGTCCCATCTTTTCTAATAGTTCTGGCTTGTGTTTTAGAATGTAGAGTCCCATGTGATGTCATTATTCCATCTGATTGGCTGTCACGTAAGCATGTTTAAAGCGTATCTGTTTGAAGGTGTTTAGCTTTCACGTTATTATTAGCAGCTAATGTAAATATGGCCTGAAGCAAATTTGAAAACTTGGTATTATGTAAACAGTCTACTTATATTTAGAAGTTAGAAACTAATCACAATTTTGCAATAAATATTTAAAAAATTTAAACTTTTAAAACATAATTCATTAGATATTAGAAAAATAAATAATTGTTCATTCAAGTTTTTTAAAATATTCAGAAACAAAGAAGATTATGTTGATTTTATAAACTGAAAATAATCTTTCTAAAAACAATAACATATAAAGGCTTTGTTTTGATTACAGTCTATTTTTTTAAATATTTATAAAAACAAAAAATGTGAACATTTAAAATTTATTTCAGTGCTAAACAAAAATATCTATCAAAGGAAGTCAAATTTGTTATTTTGTGATAAATAATAATCATTTTATCATATATTTTACATTGACATAAATTGAAAATATTTTTTTCTAAAAACAATGACATATCATGTCTTTGTTTTGATTACATCCTCATTTTTTAATATTACAAAAACAAAATGTGAGCATTTAAAATTTATTTCAGTAGTAGACAAGAATATCTATCAAATGAAGACAAATTTGTTATGTTCTGATAAGTAATAATCATTTTATCATATGTTTTACATTGACATGTGAGACAAAGAAAAACATCAGAATAGCAAAGTATGAAAAGGTTAAAGCCTAATTTGATAGATTTAGAAGTTATTAAAAAAATTGTTTAGATCTGTAAATCAAATTTGAAACAAGAAAAATTTTATTCATTTTACAAATTGAATTGACTCCACCTAAATTTAATGACATGATTATTTTGTTTTGAATAAATATATATTTTTTAAAATAATTACTAAAATCAAATGTGATTTTTTAAAATTTAATTTCTAAACAAAAACATCTATTGAATGAGGACAAATTTATTATATTCTGGCAAATAATAAAGGTTTAATAACAAAATGAAAGTTGAAAGTTAAAATCTATTAAATCTTGTGAGAACAATGAAAGCTGTCAGAAAAATAGTGAAAATTGGTAGTATTAATATGACCTGATATTTTCAAATATTTAATTTATTTTTCCTGTTCAAAATTGAACATTGGGATATTTGGTAGAAAAGGGTTTAAATATAATGGGTTTTATGTTAGTTTACTTATTTAGATATTACATTAATGAATAAATAGAGATCAATTTTTATTTGATCACATTTTTTAATGCTGTACATTCTATTTAAAGTCTCAGGAAGATATTTAAAATCTCTACTTCAGTTTTACATATAACATTACTGTCATGCAACATGCTTTTGAGTTTCATATATACATATTTTATTCTTATTCATTATTGATTCTGATACAGTAATAGACCATCATTTATGTATATATTAAAGAAACATAGTACAGTACTTTTCAACTGGCTACAAGTTTAGTCTATTGCAGATATCATTTGTTATTGTTCTTATATATATATATATATATTGAACCAAGTTCGAATATGTGCATTCGAAACACCGGTCTCTTAGGCAGAGAAGAACATACTTGGAGAGTATGTATGCCCAAACGATAGCTATAAAGTATATAACTAGCATTACATTTCCAGGACATAGCTTCTTCTCAGCTGTTGAGTTCAACACCAAATCCAAAGCACTTTTTTGTTTGTATATAAACACGGGCGCCAGCTATCTATTCAAGGATGAATAAATAACGCACTTTGAGCAATGGCCACTAACTCAATGCTTAAATCCACGACTAGCTCAGCTGTTTGTAATCACTAATAGATTATACATAATTAGTGGTTAAAAGACTTAATAAAGAATTGTAAAAGGAATTTATAAAAAGAATTGTAAAAGAATTGATAAAAAGAATTGACCGACAAATAAAGTTTAATTTTAAAGATAATTTATTAACTAACATTTATTTACTAAATTTAAACATTTTATAATTCTATTAAACACACACATATTTTACATTAACATTTCTAAATAGTTTAAATATTCTCGAATATTTTCATAACAGAACACTATGAATTTATCTACTTTGACTAATAATATTGATATAAGGATCACACACATATTAACTCATGCACACACATAATAATAATAATAATAATAATAATAATAATAATAATAATAATAATAATAATAATAATAATAATAATAATAATAATAATAATAATAATAATAATAATAATAAAGTATTACATAGCATTTGAAATTTAATCACACATATCAATAGTTCATTTATGTATGATATAAAGTTCATATAATTAGACTCTTATGAGATTCGTATGAATTAAGGCAATGCAATGGCTATTACAGTATAAATGAAATAAGCAAATGTTTTAACTAGGCTTTTGACTGTAGACGTAGAATTTTGTTCTCTTTGGTGGCTGCTTTCAGTGAGGATATTTCCATTATGAATGCTTACCAGCCGGCTGGGATGTTTCCTTGCTGAGTTTCCTGATTTTCACGATTATTACTATCGGAGACAATTAGATACTGATGGAAATTTTCTAAGATGTTAAGCTGACATTATTTTACGGGCAGATCTGCTGTTTTCTAGGACATCTGGGCTGGAGATAAACGTGTGTTCCTAAGATCTTCTCAACACTGCATTTTGTTTGTTAACTGCTCAATTAATTTCTGAACTGCACTCACTCAATAAATTTGTGAACTGATCACTGTCTGATAAAAAAAGGTCTATTTATACCTGCGCCTTGTTGTCTTTCTAATATCTCCGGCAAAGATCTGTTGTCAAATTCCAGTGATAATCATTTGATAAACGTGTTTTGGAAGATTGCTTAATTAGTAATAGCCATGCAATAAAATGTGTTGTTTTATTTTATTAATAGCCATTGCCGTGTTTTTAATGATAATCTTCTTTTATTTCACATACATTTTATTTATTTACAAATCGCACATATATTTTTAATACAATTTACTATTTAGTTTTAACATTATTTTTTCTTTAATTAAACTTGAATGAAAAGAGATTTGTATGTTTTAACTTTTTAAATTATATTTTTACAAATACTAATAAAAACTCTTTACTTCCTTTTATAACCCTTAGTTTCATTTCTCAAACCAAGACTCCCCCTCCCCCTTTTGATTAATTAATTGTAGCTTTTTTTATTTCAAAAACTAACGCTAGAAAACTATTTAATTCTTATCTTTTTTCTAAAACAAACTGCAATAAACTCTTCAACGTTTAATTTTATGTTTTCTTTTATGAACGATTATTTTAATAATATAAATTTAGATAAAATTATATGTGCCTATATCAATATAGGTACTATATATATATATTATAAATTTTTAATTATGAACCAATAAATTTAGAGTTGATTAAAATCTGGTGAATCTGTCTAATTATTTCTTTTTAATGTGCAAGGTAATTTTTGGTATTTAAAGTTTGATCCAAGATCAAATTCATTTTGGTAAATGAAATAGAATAAGACATATGTATATTTTCTTACACATTATTATTATGTCTGATTAAATATAAATTTTGTGTTTATTATTATATTTACATTTTTGTTTACTAATCTAAGTCAATATTACTGGTAGAAATACTTTTATTAGTTCTGGGTTGATTATTAATTTGCTTATCTTGTCTGGTTACAAAAGTCTTAATAGAATTTGTCCTGTCATTAGTCAAAATGATATGTATTAATTACTTTTAAACTTCTTTAAAGTGGGGATCATAAATTTTATGAACTAATATAGCTTAATATCAATCTTTGGCTTGGATAACTGCCAATTATCATCATATATAGTTTAATTGTTATAAAATCCATTTTTATAATTGATTGATTGGAGATTTAGGTAGATGAATAATATCAGTGATTGTAAGTTAATAAATATCCAATGGAAACATATGGTATATTTTATATATAATGTCATTGGGTATAGCCAAATGCAAGATTGCTTAATAGATTTATTGATAATGAATTCTTATAGAGTGTTTTATTTTAAGATATAACTTAAGTAATAATTGCATATCAATATAATGTAAAATGTGCACAAAATATTAATATTATGTTTTATTAAATTAGATATAAAACTGAGTAAGGGTTTATTTTATTTAAACATTATAAATATTTTGAAGGCTTATAAAATGTTCACAAAATGCTACTATAATTATTTAGGAACTAGTTTATTTCAATAGAATAGCATTAAATTTTAATGTACATTGATAATACTATAAAATATTAGACTAGTAAAGTATGTCAGAACTTAGTTTTTTATTGATTTGAATTTAGTTTCATTCAATTATTAATCAAATAGGTATCTTAGGCATATGTCATCATTTAGGACAATGACATATGAGTTTGTTCTCATTGTAGTGTATATTGGAATCATGAATAAATTTGGTGATGTCTGAAATAATGATCTTGTTTGCTTGTTTTTGTTTTAAAACTATCTGAATAAATTACATTTTAATAAAAATTGTCATTAGTATTTTATTATAGTGTAGTGGGCAATCTAAATAATTATGTATTGGAAATATTGTTATGGCTTAGCATGGCCAATAACTGAGCTAGAATTTTATGCAGATTATAACAAAGTTATCATTTATTGATGCATCTTTTGTTCTGTTATAAATAATATTTAAATCTTAAGGGCATTTCATTATGATATTTTATTTCCATATGTTGTCAGTAATAAGTGGTTGTCTAAAAACCTAGACATCAATTTTTTTTTATTTACGACAAATGTTGACTGAACAAATGTAGAGGAATAGTGAGGTAAAAAATCCATTATTATTGTTACAAAGTAGCTACTCGATGTTAGATGATGATGATTATGTATAGGAAGCAATTATTGCAAAATGCCAAATAAACTTTGGGATTGTTATAAAATGGCATTCCACATTTAGGCAAGATCTATATTATTATGAATAGCATCTCAATTCTGAGACATACTAAAGTTTTTATATTATCACCCCATATTATATTCAATATTCTACTACAAAATGGCCACCAGTGATTGGGCTATGTTTTATTCAGATTTTATTGTTCATTTTCCCAGCATCATCATTTTTATCCTGTTGCAATATATATTAAATTAACAACTCAACACTGGTTTATTGATCACATAAAATATTCTCAATCCAAAGCACAAGACAAAGTCATGAAAAAATAAGAATGAATCATCTTACTTTTTTTATCTATATTCATTTATATCAGCTAATCTTTAGCATTTTGGAATGAAAGTATAAATATCTTAAATTGATCATGTTTTTCTTTTAAAACTGTATTTTAACTCTTGACATTGGTGAAATTTTTCAATTTACTGCTTGTCAATATTAAATAAAATAACAAAATATGTATGCACAAGCTTTTTCTATTAGTTAATCTTATATACTAATTACATTAACATCTAAATGATGACTTAATGAGCATGTGAAATATTCTCAGATATAAATGAACCACCTTATTCTTTTACCTACATTCACTTATATAGGCCAGCACCCCAAAATGAGACTATGAAAATCTTGAATTAATCATATTATTCCTTTTAAATATATATTTTAACTATTAATATCTGGAAAAGTTTTCAATTTACTGCTTTTCAATTTTAGATGAAATAGTAAGATATGTAAACAAATTTTTACTAGCTGTTAATATTATATACTAATTAAAATACCAAATCTCCATTGGTTTTTTAAGCACGAAGTAATGTTCTCAATTCAAAGCACAAAATAGAGTCTTTCAAAAGATAAAAATAGAGTGTCTTTATCTTAATAATTTGTGCTTATTGAAGCAGTGTTGAGTTTGTAACCTAATTAGTATATAATATTAATTGCTAGGGAATGTTTGCATTTATGTATTTTATTACTTGATCTAATATTGACAAGTAGTAAATTGAAAAATTTTGCAAATGTCAATAGTTAAAATACAGCTTTAAAAGAAGTAACATGATCAGTTTAAAATCTTTATGCTTTCATTACAAAGTGCTTAAGATTGGACTATATAAATGAATATAAGTAAAAAGAATAAGATAGACCATTCTTATCTTTTCAAAATCTTTATCTTGTGCTTTAGATTAAGAGTATTTCATGTGTTCAATATGTTGAGTTGTTAATCTAATTAGTATATAATTTTAACTGCTAGGAAAATTTGTAAATGTGTATATGATTGCAGAATATTTAGACTGAACACAATTTACATCAATAGACAAAATTTACCATGTAATTGAAAAACTAAGTCAAAATCTAAACTTATATAACAACAAAGCCCAAAGATAGAATGGTATCATTCTATCTTTACATTGCTTTTTGACACTGC
Organism: Epiperipatus broadwayi; assembly: GCA_028023455.1. Taxonomy (NCBI): domain Eukaryota; kingdom Metazoa; phylum Onychophora; class Udeonychophora; order Euonychophora; family Peripatidae; genus Epiperipatus; species Epiperipatus broadwayi. The sequence continues at coordinate 936,044 of JAQFVV010000295.1, read as the reverse complement.
ATAAATATTGACTCTACATTCCTCTTGCAGGAGGTAGATACTTCTGTTTTCTAATGCTACTCATATATATATATATATATATATATATATATATATATTAGTAGCATATATATATATATATATATATATATATATATATATATATATAATTGGAAAAATTTTTATTTGCTTTTTGACTTTCTTTTTTTAAAATCAGATATTAATTTATTTTGGATAACTAAAGAACATATTATAAAAAAGAAGAACAAGGTTTTTAACAAACTAAAAGCTAAATATCCGAATTATTTGCAAAGAAAATGTGGTATTCTGAATATAGGTTTATTTTAGTTTTATTAGAATATATAATACAAACAGGTAATTTTCAAGTAAAATGTATGTATTAATCTAAATAAGAAAGATAAGTGAATCAAAGTGTTGGTTAAAAAACAGAAAGCCAACATATTTTGCTTATTAAATAAATGTATTTTGTCTTGCTAACAGCTTTCTAAGTTAGAGTAATTCATTGAGTGATTCTGCGATTTAATGTCAATAGAAATATGAAAACTTATTATCCTTCCAATTCTACTGTTTCTGGTTTTATATTTATGCTATAGGATTTGAGTAAATTAAGTATTATGGTCCATCATTTATTTATAAACATATTTTTAAATAACTTTTAAAACGATATGACTATTTTATTGGTTATAACTCTTGGAGTAGATTTCCTATTTAATGTACAATATATAATTAATAGCAAAGTATTATATTTAATTGGGCTGTGTATTTATAGAATTTTCAAAGTTCTAAATCAATTTGAATTCCAAAATAACTTACGTCTTGTTTACTTTCTTAAATATTATTTTTTTTTATTGTTATATTATTGATGTTAACACGAAGCAATTAGGTTTTTATTAAAAGAATCTGAAATCGTAAACACAAAAAATATAAATGACATCCAAGATATATTTTGATATAACACATATCTCATCATCTTGTCCAAATCATCACATATTCAATGCCTTTCTACCAACCTACCAATCGACTGATCTACCTACCTACCTACCTCCCTCCCTATCTCCCTACCTATATAAATTTGTTGCAAAAAAAAATATATACATTCTTTTATTGTTTTTTAGAGAAATTAAGATAGACAATTAAAATTTAAAAAAAAAATGTTATAAAAACTATATTAGGACTAGAAACAATGTATATGACAATAATATAGCCTATTACAAAGAAATTATTAAAAAGATTAGAAAATTATTATAATTATATTAGACATGGTCAATAAGAAATTTTGAATTATCTAAAATAGTTTTGAAAATTTATATATACTGCATATAAATGCATATAAATCTAATAATAAACACAAGAAAATTTAATGAATATTTTAATTTTTATACAACACTTAAGTACATATATTTTACTAGAAATAAATACTTAAAAACTTTTCAAAACAATTTTGATTTAAAAAATATCAAATGGAAAACCATTTAACTATATGTTATTAGTGAATTAATAAACAATTAAAGAGTAAAATAAACTTTAATTTATATGGTACAATCTATATACTTTTTTTAAAAAATAATGTGCAAAATTAGAAATGGGCCAATTAAATTACATTTTTCAAATCTCAGTGAATCTGTATATCAAAAAATATTGAAAGTCTAGTATTGTTACAGTCTTCAGAGGAGAATCAATAAAGGATACACGCAATGTAAACATATTAAATCTATAAGGTTTATATAAAAGATAGAAAGTACTTCAAATAACAAAAAATAAAGACAAAAGCTATAATCCTATTGTTATTGTAAAAAAAATATCATTTAAAGTACAGTTAATAAAGAATGGTAATTCGTATTGGCTGTGAGTAAGTAAACTTGTTAATACTGATGTGTGTGCATATTATAATAAGTGGATAATTATATAAAAAATATACACATCAATATGGAAATCTTTTATAAAATTAATGTCGAGAATAAGTAAAAAATATGTGTGTGGTTCTATATTATTAAATATTTATTATTACAATTTATACAAATATTTTTCTTTGTATTATTTTATTTATATAAATTAGTTGATTTATAAAAACGCTTGAATAATATTTACTAAAGCTGTAACCTCAAGAATGTGATCGTAAAAATGCGATAGTAGGGACCTCTACAGGTCTTAACCACAAGCTTACATTTTGGAAGAAAAGAGGGGAAATAAAACCCTGAATTTAATTTTAACAGAAGTGAATTATTCTTTTGGGTTCTTAAAATTATTATTTAAATCAATAAGGAGTATAATTATAAATTTATATTTTTTGTTATTATTATTTAATATTTTAATTATAATAATCATAATGTATATTTGCACTAATAAAATTATTATTGTTATCATTTACAATGGTGTCATCGATCTTTAAATTTATTCAGATTTCTATTTTATTTAATGCAAAATCTGTCAATGATTGGTATTGCATTTGGATTTGTTACACCTATTCATTGTGTTGCCCTTCTTTTAATATTCTAATATAGTATTTTAAAGCATTCATAACTTATACATTCATCTTCATTACAGGACATAAGGTCATGTAATTGGATTTATAAATGGCATTCAAAATAAATATCTAACTTGCATGGAGCTCATTATCATCATTATCAAATTATAAATGTTTGCAGGTTAGAATATATATGATCTTGATGCCGTGTCTCATTTGCAGTTACTTTATTTAGTCATTCCATTGCAATTCAGACTAATAATAAAATTTCCTTTGCTATATTTGTTCTAAATGATATTGAATGCCACCACAAATTCATTATAGATCAGTTACCACAGACTTAGGATCTAAATAAAAGGAGGTATTATTAGAACTTAATTTGCAATCTATGAATAAAACATATCAAACATGCTGGATAATATATTAAGGCCAACTTTCATATACTTTCATCTATACACATATTTTTTGTTTGTTTATACATATTGAATATTCTTATAAGTTCTAGTTAATTTTATATTTAAAAAAGATAGATGTCACTATGAATGCAATGTAAATATCATAGAAATTATTAGGCATCTGTTACTTCAATGTAAATGCTTGGAATGGTACAAATAATGAAGTTACGGAAGATTAAATATGAACAAAGTGATTACACTGAAAATGAGTTATTGGTTTTTATGCTAGGTTTGGGAAAAGATAAGGGGGATTTAGATATGAAGATCATGGAGTTGTCAAAGATTATGTTGTGGAAATGGGATGGAGCAGATTATGGGAAAACTTAGAGTGGACAAAGAAAAGGGAAGGTAAAGTGGCTAACAAGTTTCTCTGGGCATAGCTGCTGAGAGATACCTGCCTCTGTTTAAGGAGAAGTCACAGTGCATCACATCACAGCATCACATTACCATATGTCTTTGAATATAAGACACACCTGAATTTAAGAATTTAGGATTTTAAGCTCAGAAAATTGAAAAAAAAAAATTAAATGACTTTATTGAAAAATAAGAACCATTTTTATTTATTTAAATAAGAACTAACATAAATATGTAATCTAATCCATTGTGAATCTGTTTCAGACATACTTTCACTTCTATATCTTCATTTTCAGAACTTGAATTTTAATCTTTATTATTTCACCAAGATACAACATCTTCAGGCCATTTAAATCATTAGCAATGTAACATTTTATAATTTCTTCAGGTACACCTTTTTAAGACTGCAAATCCGACTCAAAATTAGACATATATTGTCTGCATTACAAAATCTTTTACTGTGTAAATACTATAACATTTTTTTTTAAAAAAAATAATTTAAAATCTGCTATTGACCTTTAATGTTACGAGTAAATCATTTTCTTTTGATTAAAACCCTTTTCTAAAATACAAATTAATAATTTGTCAAATTATTAAAGTAAACAAAAGTTTTTTAAAAATACATTTCTTTTTATAATTGGCAAAATAATCCATAGTTGTCTACATAAAACATATTTTAGGCATTCATTTGTAAAATGCAGGGAAATTTATAATTTTTTCATCAGTTTGCTTTTGTGTAAAAGTAAATTTTTCTATTAAAATCTAAATTATTCTTCCAAAATAATTAATATTTTTATTAATATTTTCTAAAAAAAATTATAAATGTGTAAAAGATTCTTTAACATTTGTTTTCACTTTGAAAATCAAAACAAAGACATCAGAACTGTCATAATTATTGGCAGATGCATTTTTGTGTAAAGAACAAGAAACAAATAATCAGCTCAATGGAAGACAGATTCTTATCTTATTGTTATATTCATTTATTTATTATAAAAAATTCTAAATGTTATTCAATATGGCTTTCTTGATAAAATTATGGTAAAATCGGCAAAACAACATTAAAAGTAGTGGTTTGAGAGAGAAAGAGAGAGTTAAAGCTGTTTATGAAATTAATCCAAAACTATTGACAGTTAATGTTAAATCTTTTTTCTTTTGATTAAAGAGATTTAACATACTATTATACACAGATCAATAATCACATTACTATGCACATGTATAGCATAAAGCAAGGATCTGCAGAAAAAAGATATTAAAAATTGAGGTTTCCAATTTAACATGCATTCCTCTTTTTTAGTCTGAAATATGGATAAAATGTGTCTTATATTTGAAGTGATATGGTAGATTCATCGCATTGAATGGGGGAGAAGGATTTTTAATTAATACAGCTTTTCTATATTATTTTATCAAACATATATACAGCTATTGCTGTTATATCAAGATATTTCATTTTATACATTATTATATTGGGTGATTTATTTAAATATATGAAACAGCAACAAAATGGATTAAATTTATTTCCATTTTTGATGATAATAGGGTTTGTTACAGACAATAATAATCTATTGACTAAAAAATAAAAATGGTTGTTAAAAATTAATCATATAATCAAATGGTTTACATTATATTTAGATATAAGAAAGTATGGGATTTTCATGATTCTATCTAACACAAAGCATTAATATAAGAATATTACAATGAGATATACTGTCAATGTTATGTACCATTTGGTATATATATATATATCAAAACTACCCCAAATGGTATATAATATAAATATATATATATATATATATATATATGAATGATCTTCAAAATTATGTACATCATTCTAAATTTCTGTTATATGAAGATAATATAAAAAAATATTTAGAATTATTAATGACAACTGAAATAAATTACTGATGCTATATGATATATATAACTAATGGAAATAGTGCTTTAAAAAATAATAATGGTAGATTAGAATAAATGTAAAATGTTCACATATAATGGAAAAGTATTCTTTATATATATATATATATATATATATATATATATATATAAAGAATACTTTTCCATTATATATATATATATATATAACAATAAAAATAATAAATATAATGTAATAGTTATACAGTCTCTTAATCCACAGAAGTACTACCCTCATCAACTGTCTTTAAATTCAAAAGACATAACACAAGCAAAGATCATCAACTCAAATCCCATGAATCCTGAATTTTAACATTAGCAGCTTGTTTATTAATCAATTTAATGGCAGTTGAGAAGGTTAAGGAATTAACTGAAAATACTTCTATGGATTGAGAGATTGTATATAATAGTAATGTACCATTATATTTATTATTTTTATTGTTATTACAATAGTTTTAAATTAAATGACATATAAGGTGCCCAAAGTTCTTGTGAATATAAGGTTGAATTTAGGCTTATCTCATGTAAATGACTTTGGTATAAGTTATGCTAATGTGATTCCTCAACTCATATGATCTATACCACTACAAATTTGAAAGATACATATATTTATAGGCATGATAACTCTAATTTATATGGAATAAATAGTATCCTAATCTTTATTTAGTCTAAATAAATGTAAATGATAAGACTACCCAAATTGTACATTTACAGGTCTTCATTCATTCATATGTTGTATTTGACTAAAGTAAATAAAATTTGTGACTATAAATTAATAATCACAATAATAACAATTTATATTAAGTTATAGTAATTTATAAATACTCTTGGTAAATATATATATAGGCTAATAAATATAATATATGATGTTTATTTAATGTATAAATCGCTTATGATGTTATACAAATAACAAGTTTAAAATTAAAAAAAAATCTGTGATTACTCTTATCTAGTAAATCTATGAGGTTCATGTAATTTTATGACTTATTCGGGTTTGGAGTGACATGAAATCTGAATAAGTTAAGTAGAATATAAAATTATTATTTAATAATGATTCAACAATTTATCTAAGTTTTTCCTTCAATTTATATATGCATAAAAAAACCTTTATTCCTAACTATAACATATACATTTATTAATCATTAATTATATAAATAAAAGCACTTGAAAGGAGTTGAAGGTGAAGAAGTAATAAAACACGTAAAGTTTACATGTACATAAGCATTTTAAAGGATCTAATGCATTTTAATTTATTCTGGATTCACAAGAGATCCAGCCTTATTTAATCCATATAAGTTAGCTTTTTATGACCCAATATTGTATAACTTCAGTTTTTAGCAATAGGTATAAAGATGTACAAACCATCTAAATTACTTGTGTTTTTTTGAAGATTCATTTAATTTCATTATTGTATGTATATTCCTAAAAGAAAACCATAAATATATTCCACTATGATACAATATAATCCCCAATTATTAGGATTGAACAAATATTAAATAAATTCACTAAAATTCTGGTAATATATATAAATTCCATTGTGCACATCTTCTGGGAATAGTGATAAATGTTTTGGAAGTTGATATTTTAATTTTTTGTATAATTCTAATGTTTATTATATTTTTTCCATGTTTCTACATTTTACACAGGAAATTCTATAATTAATTACTGCCCACCAATTCCTCTAATTAAACTTTGAATTTCAATCACTGATTAGTTCAGTAATTATCATTATTTCATATTTAAGATTAATTACTAAACTTAGTTAGAAGGGATTTGAATTCAGAATTTCAAGTTCCTTTCAGCTATCCACTCCATCTCATAGGACGAATATACATGACCACATAGAAGTGAAAAGGATAAATGATCTCCAATAAATGTATTTTATGCTGAACCAGCATTCATTAGTTGGTCCAGGTAATAAATATAGTCATCATCTTTGAATTGTAGATTTTGAAACACTATAATTTTGGAAATACTTGTCATATGTATACATAAGTAACAAAGTTTTGGTTTTTTTCCCCCAGCTATTTATTACTGATCAGTTTTTTACTGTGATTTTTGTGTCCTTACATTGGCACATATTTCAATTTCTATGTTAGGAATACTATGCCAAAAATGTATTTCATGACTCAATTGTTTATTTATTTTATTCATCTTTTATAAGGATGTGAGGTTGTATTGACAGCCCCTAGATCAATCTAGTTTTGAGGCCCCTTTATCTAAATACAAAGTAATGTTATCAAATTAATTTATTACTTAAAAAAATACTGATTAGACAATCATTTCTCTTAAAAATAAAACGTTATTTTAGCCTTTTGAAGTCACATGTAATTCTCAGTTAAGCATTGATGGCCGAGTGGCCAGCAAAGCTGCCTTACAAGCAGTTGTCCGGGTTCGCTTCCCGACCGATACTTTGATACATGGATAATTTACTCCGTGAATTTCTTTGTATATCACATATTTTTTACTTTATTTTAATCTTTCATATTTCTCAGTTCGGCTCCGAAATCTTTTTCTCATGGCTAAATAAAAAAAAAAATTACAAGTAAATTAAAATAAATAAAAAAGCAAAATGAACCTAATTAATTTTGTCTTAAACTGATTTTAATATTTTATGGTATAATTCTTAAAATTGACTAAAATGTGATAGATTATTTTGTTTTGCATGGATCCTTGCCATTGATTATATTAAACAGTAGATCATAATAAAAAGTCCTTACATAATGTAAACAATAATATAATATAAGAATATGTTTCCTTTACAAAAAAAGTGACACAAAAAGTATCAGCTATAACTAACATTAACAGTTCAATAGCCCTCACCCACACCCATATGCACAGATTGCAATAGAACATTAAATGTGCTTACTTGATTGAATATCAGGTATGTTAATGTACAAAGAATTTTTCAATATTATTTAATTAACTTTTTTATGGTTGAGAATGAAATTTAATTACTTAGTTGACAAATAGCAAAAGTTTTTACTATGCTGTTTACTATTTGAACAGTGGAAAGTTGTCTTAGGGAAAATGGTATTGGTGCATGTTAGGAATATATTTCTTACTGAAGCTATTCATGTGATTCTTGCGTGTGGAGGCATCTACCACTGGATATGTAAAATAATTAATTCTATAAAGAAATTATATTTAAGTAACGTTATATATTATAAATAAAATAAAATATATCAGAACAACTTATAATCTGAAATATAAACATCACATGATCACCATTTCTTATGCTTGCTTGATTACTCTAGCTTGCAGTGTGTGGCAATATAGTGAGTTTTGCCTGTTTTAATTTGAAATATATATTCAACAATATAATTGTTTAATATTAAGCAGTTGTCTCATTTATTTTTCATATATGTTTGTACAATAATACTTTTATTTTGATATTTTTGTCTTAATGATTAATAATAGCATAAAGTTGTTAAGCATTAAAGAGGATATATACATATAGATTACATAAACATTTTTTCTATCGTCTACTGTAATTCTTGATAAAAATGCTGATGTAAATATCAGCAAATGAACTTAGTACTAAGAATGTCCGATTGAGACTATATATTTCATATAACAAAATTGGCATATAAGAGATCCTAAAATATTATCGCTAAAAGTTAGCAGATTATATAATTTATGATTCAAAAGCAATGAGCGATGAATATAAAAATAAAAAAAATAGTTTTCATTGTAGTCAAGGATATTCAAATGTTTTGTAAAATGTAATTATTTATATTACATTCTTAAAACTCATTTCAATTTATTATTTAATATATAAGCTTAACGAGAAAGTTGTATTTACATATAATATATATCTATTTCAAAAACGGTTCAGAAACGGAGAGAAATCTCAAGTTGAAGTAAATAATAAGTGGAAATTAATAATCTACAGATGAAAAGTCTGTAACGGTGATCCATAATTAAACAAACTCAAAATGTACAGTCCATTATTTAAATATATATACATTTGCAAAGTGAATTTGTTTCCATAGAATTGTAAACGCCAATTGCAGACGGGATTTTAGCAGTTTTAATGGAGTAATTAAAACTACAAATAAATAAACACTCACGACAAAGAAAAATAAAATTTGCATAATTCAAAATAAAAGATCAGGCAGTAAAATCATATATATATAATAAAAATGTTTTAACCTTTATTTATAAATAAACAATATTTATTTTTCTACTATTTAAATATACTACCTTCCTAATTTGTCAACTTTTATTTTTTCTTATTTGCATAGTATATATTATATATCAGTAATTTATATTAGTGGAATAATTCAATTTTTAATATTTATGTAAATTGTTTAGATATGTCTTGATAAACTGCTTTCAAAAACATAAATATTTAATTTGTATCATCAAAACAACATTTATTATTAATTACAATAGTTGGTTCCTAGGGGGCAGCATATGCTTAATAAATAAACACCACTCGCTAATGATACTCTGAGTAAAACGATACTGTTTAATATCAATATTTCAAACTGATTAAGTATTGTTTTGATAAATAATTTATTGCTATGCTTGAACATACACATCACAAATTTAACGCACGTACACACATGTATATAGCTAGTGAGTTAAGAGGTTTTACTCATCAGCTAATTTATTAATAATTATTTCTATCAAGGAAAATATAGCATGAATAAAACCAAAAACCATGATATCAGTTAAATGTTGTTTATTAAATCTAATATTACACAATATTTATAGAATAATGTATCAGAGTGAAATCATATTTTCTATAAAGTTACTTTAAAAAAACAAACAAACTTATAATCAAAAAATTAATTCAGTTTTTGATAATTTGTATTACTTTTCCAAAATTTGTTTCTTTTGATCTTTTTTAATTGAATGCTTAATCGTACGGAAGTTAAGTAAGTAGTTAGAACCTACGTGATAAGCTGAATATCGAACGTTTCATTATTAATTGCATTTCTTTTCTTTTTTTTTGTTGGGAATCAATTGAACACGAATAAGTCATTCTCGATACTAAATTCTCACATTGTACTTATTAATTTATATTAAGTATAGGTAACCTGCATTCTAAGGGGCAGCGATAGGGTAGGAAACCCTAATGCTTATGTCCTACCAGCGCCGTTATTTCTAATAACTGAACAATTAAACGGTCAAATATTCTAATAAATAATAAAAATGAAAAATACATTCTTATAAAAATGTTGATTTGTCAATTATTATCATTTTATAATAATTATTACTATCATTTTTTTGTTTATTTCTTTAACAAAGATTTTCCTATAAATTTAACCTATTTTTTCTACTACTAAATATACATAGATACATTAGTTTTATTACAATATCTTTTCGTTTGCAAATGAGATTTGGCACTCTATATGTGATATATTCGGAAGCAGCATATATTCCAGATTAATGCCACTAAAAGATGAAAAATCGTTTAATTATTTAATAGAAACAATGAGAATAAAGTTGCAGATCCAACACAGATGATGAGCAAATGAAGATGGGAGAGGGGGAAATCCAAAATACCTATCCTTCATTTTAACTGGTCTATACATGACTAGAAAATTATCTGTTATTTATGATATCGATTCACTTTCAGTTTTATTAAATACAAGTTTAGTCTTGCATTGGTGGTTGAGAGGTCAGCGCGACTGCCTTGCACTTGCAGGCAGTTGCCTGGGTTGCGGGTTCAGGTCCCGGCCTGACACTTAAAAAAATACAAGTTTAGGTACTTTGTATTCTCATTGCCATTTTCTAAAAATAATGTTTTGTCAGAGCAGCTACATCAATGTGCCCTCAAACATTTTTTTAATATTTGAATATGAAATATATCCAATTTAAGATAAGGTGTTTTATATATATTATAAAGTTACAAGAAATTTTCTCATTAGAAACGACACTTTTAACTTTCAGCAAATGTGATAATTATCATTAATAATCACATAGCATCATTTGATTGTAATTTTTAATTGTTTAATCATAATATTTATTTTCAAAAAGAAAACACTTTTTTTTTTTACCATGATGACTATATATCTTTGATTTAACATCATTTCAAATATAGAGCAAAATTTCAAGATTAGAATGAATCTACCTAGTCATGGTACCTCTGATGTTTATAAGCATACCTTTGTGAAAACTGTTGGTAATGTAGAGTGAAATTAATTTATCAACCAGATGAAATATGGAACTTAAAAGTTATTAAACTCATAATTAACTATACAATGCTGGTTACAGCATCTCATGTAAATAAATAAGGAAATGAAGTAAAATCAAAACTTCTTATACCATTTAGATGATTTTATAAACTTTTAGACATTACCAAATGAGTTAAAACATCAACTAATCTTTATAAAATAGTGTATCAGGATTTATCCATCATCTTATATCTCAAAGTGACCAATATTTTATCCACACCACAACAATGATTAAATATATAAGCATATTTTTTAGCATTAATCCATTGGTATGTTTTATTTTTTGGTTATTACAATACCAGGTGTGATTCAGATGAAATGTAAGGAGCTATTATATCAACTCATACAGATAAACTGAAAACTATGTTTACATATATAATTTGTTTAAATAACTATAATTATTATTTTATGTTTTATATTTTATTTCTAACCTTTAGTTTTGATAAATTTTGAATAGATCTTTTACAAGAATTAAAATTAAAACAGGCAAAACTCACTATACGTATGGGGTCATGTGATGTTTATTGGTTTAAAAGAATTAAAATGTTATTTATAATTAATATTTTGAAAGGTAAATATATATATATATATGATAGTATTATAATGAAAATAATTGCGAAACAATTTATTTTCAGAAAAATATATTTTTTTATAATTACCTTTTTAATAAAAATAACAACAAAGTAATAATACCCAATGCAAATATTTATGCAAATTAAACTCTTGCATATAAAATATTAACCCTATAAAAATATAATGGAAGCTAAATAAGATTAAAAAGGTTGTGAAAATATATAAAACCATATATAAAATATAAATAAAATGTATACATAATAAAATATTTAATTCATAATGTATATACTTTACTTTTAAAATATAAAATATTTAGTCCATTAATTTGCTTTTTTATAAATAAAATTAAATTGAGAAGCAAGGCAGAAAACTTCTATATTTATCCTAATAGCATATTTATATCATTTCAATATTTTTATTATCACAAATTGAATATGGTTGAACTTTTTAAATGACCTTAATATATATATACTTCTACATATATATACTTTCACTATTTTCCCAATAATTCAAACGTGGACAAAAAAGATTAAAAAAACTATGCCAATGATTTTAAAATATATTTTAAATTTAATAGCTTTTCTATAAGGATAATATTATAAAATCTAATAATTTTAAACCATAATAACAAATATTAATATTTGTTTAAGTATTTGTTGAAAGGTAATTATTGGGAAAAAACTCTACGCTACACTATAATCACAATAAATTTACTTTATATAAAATAAATGCAATAAAAATTACATGTATTAAAATCTATTTTAAATATAAATGTTTTAAGTTTTACATTATAAGAAACATCTTTAATTATATAAAAGCAGTGTTTTTCAGTTGAGTTATAATTTGCCATTTGTCGTGACAGCTGTATTTGAATTTTCGTAGGTTAGATGTTCTGCCTGGTTTAGAACAATGGTAGAATGATTGACTAGGATCAAGTTCAATGGATATTGGCACAGTTTTGTCACTTCCTGTACTTAAATTTCTTAAGATCTCCTGATTAATAAATCATTGGATTATTCATTTATTTTATATTAAAACAGTCTTCATATTCATCTCTGATACCTCTTTTCCTTGTGTATAATTTCTATATATATAATATTTAAATATAAGTATATAGTCTATACAGAACTAAAATTGAGTGTATAGCTGTAGGGAACTTGTAAGTCTGATAAATCCTTTTTATATATATTAAAATTTTCTGAAGGTTTGTTATGATGGTATTTTAGTTGTATTTTTATATTGGACTATTTCCATCATCTAATATGAGTATTGAATGTCTTTAGAAAAAAAAAAACTTTATTTAAATACTCCAAATACATTCAACTGGTGGTAATAGCACATCAAACAGGTTAGTATATGCTCTTAGGAAAAAATGGAGAAATCAGGAGGAATCTTAGAGATATGTATTAGAAATTTCTACTAACTGTTGCATTTGGAAGGATGGTTCAGTTGTTTAGAGAGTTACTTTAAAATTCAATATTCAATAATATAAGGGTCCAGGTTTGAATCCCATGTTAGTAATGTCACTGATCAGGCCAGCAACACCCGAAGAAGAGGGGAGAATAATACCTCTCAAAACGTTGTGTGTGTACTAACCTGTTTGATGTGCTATTACTAACAGATGAATGTATTTGGAATATTTAAATAAAGTTATTTTTTTTCTAAAGGCATTCAATACTCATATTAGATAATGGAAATAGTCCAATATAAAAATACAAATATATTAAACTTCTTTTTTTCCTTCAGGCCAAACGTGTTTTTATTAAATAATAAATTTAATAATTTTAGAAATATATACACATATTACAAGAAATTATTATATTTATTAATTGTACTCTTAATTAAATAATTAAAGAACAAAATAGCTCACATGCATAATAAATTACCAATGTTTAAGAAAGGAAAACGACACATAGCAAAGAAAGCCATGTTTACAGTTTTACAGCATAATTAAATAACATAATCCTTAATTATTAAGTTATTATATTTTGTTTTAAATATAAGTTGTAGCTTTGTTTTATATTTATAATGATTAAACATTCATGCGTTTTATCAAATAGTTTGTTTTCATTAGTATAATTAACGTCTCGCCCCCTTTTTTTTTCTTTCGAAATTAATACCACTTCTTTTTTTTTGGAAATGATTTTATTTAACATAAAAATTCTGTTTGTTTGTGTTATCGATTCTTTGGCTAAAATATTGCTACCAACTTTTAACATATTCCTATTGAAGAGATTTTCTTCAAATTTTGCATAATGAAATATGGTAATACCATTTTTAAGGATTATCCAGCCATTTGCTGGGAGGTCAAAGTTTAAACCACATTGGATTCAGTTCGGTGAGTTTTCAGTGATGCCCAGTAGATGGAGATATATATTTTAGAAAGCTTTCATTGAATTTTATGATCGAAATAAAATGAGATGAATGATTAATATTATTTTCTTTAGATTGTTGAACTAAAATTTGCTTTTATTAAAATACTAGCTTTACAAACACAAAAATCTTGCATACTATTATTAAAGAGCACAAATTTCATTTCAAATACTGAAAATAGAGCAACATTATTCTGATTGCCAGTTTTTAAATTTGAAAGTAAAATATTCTGATTACAACAACCAAATTTTAAAAAAAAGGTAAATATATATATATGTTTTTATTTAATTTAATCAGTAATGCAAAATCAAATTAAAAAAACAACATTTTTTATAAAAGATTATATATATTATTTTTTTAATGTTTAAGTTACTTTATTTATATCCTATTAGCATGTTTATCTGATTCTTGGGATTTGACTTGATGACATTTGCTTCCTTTGTATTTTTTAAATTAAAGCGCATTTGAAGAGGGTTAAATAATTAACTGAAATTACTTCTGCAAATTGTAAGACTATATATAATAGTTAATCACTGTTATATTTATTATTATTAATAATATTTTTATTTATTATCATTACATATATGTATATTAAAGTTGAGACATAATGATTAGAAATTGATTTGCTATTTACATGATCCTAAAATTCAAATCTGGGCTGGATAGATTATGGAAAGATATTCAGGTTCAAAGTAAGCTTAGATTTATTTTATCTGGATTGCACTGTAGAAAAAAGAAAGAAGCAGAGATTACAGTTGAGTGTGTACCCATCACCATAACACTTTCATTTGCAATAGGAACAACATTGTTGAACAGTAAGTATTTTACCACAATGAATGCATGTGATATAATTAATAAGAACTACAGAATATATGTAGTTAAAGAGGTTTCAAATTGTATAAATTTCTCCCTTCTTATCTCAAACTTCATGAGACCACATCTATCATTCAGTATATATATATAAAAAAACATCCATTCAGTATATATATATAAAAAAACATCCAGAGCATCCCATGAGCAATTGTTGTTCATGACATACATTTATAGTGAGAGAGAATGGGTATTAAACTATTTGATTAAAAGAAATCATTTATAAAATCTAGATCTGCTTGCTTAAACACACATTCAATAGTGCTGTTATTTATTAAATATATGAACTGCAGTGCAGGTTTTCATGAGGAATTATAAGATTGGTAGCAGTCATTCCCATCTTATGTGAGATTGGTGTGATCATGAATGTGTAGGTAATTTCAATGTTTGCTTGCATTCAATATATATATATATACAAGTATGTATCTGTGGATACAATATCTATAGATATAATTTCAATGTTTGCTTGCATTCAATATATATATATATACAAGTATGTATCTGTGGATACAATAGCTAAGACAAGATAAAGGCACACAGGATTATAGTTCTAGAGGATTCTGCCAAATATCAGACCTAATTTAAATAAAATGCTAATTTTAAATTATATTTAGTTTAATTTTGTTTATAGGAATATACTTCAGGTTATCTTGCAGTTATTTTAGTTTTCAGATTTCAACATTTTAAAACTATCCCCTAGTGGCAATTTCAATTAACCCTTTCAAAGATTATTATTTAATTGGCTGAATGAGTTAAAAATCAAAACTTTTAATTGGCCAATTCACAACTTTAACAAAATCTACTGTTAAAATAGATTCACTTTTAATAATATAAATACGTTAGTTTCATTTGTAAAAAGTATATTACTAAATTGTCAGATTACGAAAGTAAATGAAAGTCTTTTCAAAAATAAAATTTGATTTATAATTTAAAAAATATTCAATTACGATGAAATAAAAGTAACTGCTATTCAACCAACCAAAAAAGATTGCGTCAGCAATCTTTTTTTTTCACTTTAACGTTATGATAAATATGTAGCAATAAATAAATAATTCTTGATAATATCTTAACTATTTTTTTTAAAATAATTTGATTTTTAGTATTATTTTATCAATGATAATTTGTAATTCAATTCAAATATTGTTTAAAATGTTCTAAACATTCATTTATCATTTTTGTAATAAAAATCAAAACGAACGTAACTTTTTACTTTTTGGCAGCCATTTCCCTTTTTGACAGAAATTGTACAGCCAATAAGATTCAAGAAAATGTGGTGAGGAGGCGGTGCTTTGGTTTTGTTTGACATATATGGTCATTTTTATTGATTTTTTACTTGTAAAATAATTCTGAAGAGGTCATCATCTTACAGAACTTTTGATTTTCTTTTGAATGATGTATAATATGTATATGTGGGATAAAAAGTAGCCGATTTAGAGTGATGACAAATCTTCTCATTTTTTGTCGAGTCAAGCAGTTTAAAGATTAATAGGTCAACATTTTAATTTTAGTATTAAAACCATTATTCAATATTATATAGCAATAAAATGGGCTTGATTTTTGTTTTTATAAATATGAATTAAATTAAAAACATTCTGAAAAATCATATTTGAATTTTCCAAATATTATTATTATTATTATTATTATTATTATTATTATTATTATTATTATTATTATTATAATAATAATAATAATAATAATAATAATAATAATAATAATAATAATAATAATAATAATAATAATAATAATAATAATAATAATAATAATAATAATAATAATATTTGCGCTTTACGCAAAAAAGTGAAGCTTGTCTCAATCTTATTAAAAAGTTATATGGCTTAGTGCTTTCAGAGACCTTGAGACTCCATAATCATAGCCTACTTTTAACTGAAGTTACTTTGTGGTTTATGTAAAATATTTTATGCAAATTTTTTTTTTATAATGACCATTTTTTGGAGATTGTAAAGCACGATTCCCTCCGGTTTATTGCATCACTGTCATTTGCAATAAAACATGATTCTTTGACTTTTCGCTTCACATCATTGCATTCTGTGCACAGTGCCCTTGCTATAGTGGGTTCAAACCTATGGCCAGTTCAAAGGTGAAGTAAAAACTATTACTTTATTTCAATAATAATAATAATAATAATAATAATAATAATAATAATAATAATAATAATAATAATAATAATAATAATAATAATAATAATAATAATAATAATAATAATAATAATAATAATAATAATAATAATAATAATAATAATAATAATAATAATAATAATAATAATAATAATAATAATAATAATAATAATAATAATAATGTGAAATGGAAATCATTACTTTTTTATTATTGACTAACTGCATTGAAAAAATAAATTAATACACTTTTTTTTTAAATAAAAATGTATTTAATTTTTAAAATGTGAATGAACAATTATAAAATTCTTATGAAGTCAAAAAAGTATGTTAAAAATTTATAATGACATTTATATTTATTAAATTACCAAAAAAAATCAATAACCATGATGTATGACAGTATATAATGATAATAATTATTATAATTCCCTTCTTTTTATTACTTCACTTTTTTATCTTGTATTTTTAATAATGAAATATATTTTAAAAAATATAACTATAAACATTAATATATAAGAATATATTCCTCCAGTATATGTTGACAATTACCAACTATTATTGCAATAATTCTCAACAGTATTTGTTATTTTTCTGAGTCAATCTTTTATTACGAACATCTTTATCAAAGTAAGATTATAATGAACATTAGCTTACATATTAACAGGATGTGCTAATGTATATGCTTATGTTCATTGTAGACTTGCTTTGACAACAATATACTACATGGAATCCTGGCTCAACAAAATAACAAACATTGTTAAGATGTATTACCATAATAGTTGAGAACTGTCCACATACTCTGGTAAAATATATTCTTACATATTATCTATGGAATATGCATATTACATAGTTTGCTTTTAAACATGAATATATGATCATTTTTAGTAATTAAAATATAAATATTTTGTAAAAATAATCATATATATTAAAAAATCTATGAAATAATGCAATTATTCTCTTCATTGCAGACAACAATAAAAGAGAAATTTAGAATTTGTTTATACACCTAAGTTCGGAGAATCTACCAATCAATTTGCCTAAACTCCTGTCAAATCATTTGAGTTTTATCTGTGGACTACTCTGTGATTTAGTGACATATTCAGATGATTTTAGAACTAATAAATCAATATTTACTTAATTTCCAAGTTTTACCATCTAATGACTGTAAAATAGGCAAAATGATGCTAAAGTTGGTTGCAAAAAGGTCAAGCATTGTTAGCCAAGAGATCAGCACAGCAGCCTTGCAAGTAAGCAGTTGGTTGCAGATGGTTGTTGTGGGTTCACCTCCTGGCCAATGCTATGACATATGGAAAAAAAGATACTTTAAAGCCAAAGCATCATAGTATTCTATGAACACTAATCATAATTATCAGTTAATTAACACAAGTACTGTTCTTTGTATATATTGAAAGCATATTAAGTGGGAATCAAGCTGAATATTAAAAAAAATCTTCCTTTTCTGTGAGTATATTCATTAATTAGCTGATATTATGTTGGTTCAAAAAAGAAGAAAATAAGTAATAGTTGAATTTTAAAAATAGTATACTAAAAAATAATAACGGTCAGTGTATTAAAATATTAAATGATTTGAGAAATATTACCTTTACATTCAATCATGTCTAAGTATATGGTATGTAAATGCTTGACTAATAATAACTTTACTTGAATGTTAAATTCCAACATAATAATCTAACAATTTAACTATATATATATATATATATATATATTAATGTTGATTATGTAATAGATGTAGTAATTTATAATTTGAAAATGATAGTTGGAATTTTGATCTATAAACAAAATGATGCTGTCATTATTGAAATTATAATATATTGATTTCAAATGCTGACAAATAAAAATTAAACACATAAATATGTTTAACAAGAATAACCTATTTTAAATTCACATTATATACATACTGTACCGGTCAGATGTGTATGTTCATTCAACAAAATTTAGAGTCTAGGCCAAAATACCTTGAACCCAATCATACCCCAGATACACAGGTCAGGGGCAATCATTTGTCCATCCACTAACCCTCCAACACAATAAATAACATACCTGATGATAGCAGATGGATTTGATTCATTCTTGACCCAGAGACACAGCGGGGAAACAAGGGAACTCTATAAGATTTATGAAACCACAGCATGGTATAGAATTATTTTATATCAATATTAGCTAATATGATCATATGTCCACAAGGATGAATGACTAATTCATATCATTTGATCACTATTTTGAACCTGGGTTAAAATGTATCCAGAAACACCAATCTAAAAGAAAAGTAATTTACTGAATCTGGACTGAATAACATAACGATTCAAACGAATGGATAAATTGAGAAACAAACTTTAATAATACAATGAAATGATTATATATATATATATAATATTTGTGGATTTAGTGTAGATCCATCTTTTAACATCTAAATTCAGAGTGGTTATTACAGACACTCAATTCTAGGATGCCTTAAATTTTAGAGTATACTAAATCGATTTAAGCTTTAAATTGTGCTTTATGCAAAAAAGTGAAGCTTATTATTATTAGAAAAGAATTATACAGCTGAGCACTTTCAGAGAACATAAGTCTATGAATATGGATACTCAAGTTCTCTGAAAGCAATCAGCTGTATAATTCTTTTCTAATAATAGTAAGCTTCACTTTTTTGCATAAAGTGCAATTTAAAACTTACCACTCAAAGGTGAAGTAAAAAAAACCCAAGGATTTTATTTCAATTATATCGATTTAAATGTGCACCAATTCTGGTGCAGTTTTTAATATGCCAATGCTTGTTTGTAAACCTTCTACAGTATAAGAGTATTAATGCTATTTGTCTAAACTACACAGAAGTAATTGATGACCAGCCTGGATACATTGATTGAAACCTCCCTCAATTATTTACATTTTATTATGGTGTTCATGCCTATACAGTCATGAAAATTTCCATGCTATCTATGACAGTCACATTTAAGTAATATAATAATACACACCTTTTACCAAAGGGATAATTTAAGTTAATGTGATACAAAGTAAGCTTCATTTCATAACTCAATTACAATGTTCATATATAACAATCATTATGACTTAATAACATATGTGGGATTCATTTATAAACAGAATAAAAAACGAGGCTAGTAAAATATTAGTGCGATTATTGAGCATTTTGAAAATTTTCACATAAGACAGAGCACAGATTTAGCATTATCACATCATTGTGGCAAAGATATTACATAGGCACACCTTTAAATTTTTGAGAAATGGTGGTACTAACATGAAAGGTAGCTAAGACAGTTCGATTCTTTTCTTTTATCTGAGAAGCTGCTTTGAGATTATTAAGAAATCAACAACAAAACAACATTCTATTCATTTCAGAACAGTTTTAAATAAAAAGCGGGTAGAAATGCGCAAAGGGCTGGGCATGCCAGAATCATCCAGTTGCAGAGCATTCCATACACTAACTGAAGATCCAGGGTATCCCACTTACCTGTTTCTTGGAATTAATATGAATATAAAATGGATTCGGATTTTTGACATCCCATTAACATGCAACCCAAACTTTAGGCAAATCTAACCCTATGCTAGTAATGCAGAGAGTAAATTATGCCACTAACAACATTCCTATAATTATTGACTGCAATATTTCAATACTTAGCACAATGACATGAATTATTTTTAAACCTGCATTAAGCTTGATATTTAATATATATCTTAAATATACTAAGTAGATTGAAATGAATCTCCACCCCTCTCCACATAACATAATAAATCTCACATTCATTTTAGAGGTCAATAGTGCCTTCGATCAAGGATACTCCCTAAGGTGTGATCATGATATATCTATCAAAATTATTAGTATGACAGTCATCAAAATAATAATCAAACAAATCACTTGATAGTGGTAATAATCAACATTTAACCAGCAATATAAAAGTGAGCATCAAGCAATGGTGGTTGAGTAGTCAGAACAGCTGCCCTATAAGCAGTTGTCGCAGGTTCATAGGTTCGCTTTCCCAGTCGATGCTTTGATACATGAAAAAATATATATAAAATTGAGCTGGTAGGTTCATTCGGTCCTACCAATAACATGTCACTTTATTCATATATAATATTCAAACATCACTCAACCTGGTAAGCCTGTGTGTCTATAATAAAATTAAATGAATTAATTGTTACTACCCCAATAGGGTTTACTAATAATAAAGAATGTGCTTGCGAGATTGGGTTCGAGTGGCATATCAATTTAAATTGAAATAAAATATAAAATATGAATCGATAAATCTAATTAATAATTTTATCACACCAAAATATGGGATGTAAACAGCACATAAAGGAAAAGACACAGAATGGGTTAAAAATTTATAGACAATCATGAACATAGATTAATTTATAGGACAGGTCAATGGCTTCACACCATTCCTGATTATATCAGAATACAGGTACAAGTGAAAGTACAGTACAGATTTAAATATTAAGTTTAGAAGCTACTTTAGATGGTTAGAAAGTATTTGGTGATGGCAATGATTGATTACCTTTTGATGTTGTAAAAATTTGATGACTGGACAGATCCATGCTTTTACAAGGTAATCACTGTAATCCATAGGCACAAGTTAATTTGTCTGATAGCAGGTAGCTTTTCTTCAAGGCTCTGTCTTTCATGTGTAACTTAGCACAGCCCACTGGCTTGAAGTAGCAGAAAGTCATACTGGCATGAACGTCTTCATATCAAAATTCTGGATGTCATGGAATATGGCTACTTGATTAGAAAAAAAAAACTGATTTATTTCTGTATTAATTTTAGACCAATTTATACTCTGCCATGTTACTCCAAGAATGCTTTTACAAGTTTATCTGAGGCAATGCAAGTGCAGGCTTACCTTGCATGATTAAATGAAGCAAGATTGTGCTTTTATCTTTCATTAGACGTAGATGCAAATAATCAATAAGGGCTCAAAAGTCTTTTTAAATCTCTTTCTAGTTTTAGAAACAGATTTGAACAGATAACTGGAAAAAATACAATTTCCATAAACGATTTTAAATCTAGAATTTAATGACTTAATGAATAAAACAATATTGTCAAATCTGACTAATGGATTGCTTCCGCCAGATTGTGCTATATTTCTCTAAATGCTTTCTAGAACCTTATCTACATGTTGCAGCATCTTTCCCACATTTTATACATAAAATAATAAAATTAAATAAAAAAAACTATTTAGAATATTACAGTAAATATTTATAATAATATTAATATGCTAGGTTACACGTCCATATCAGCTTTGTGTATATATCAATGCACATACACAATCCTAGTTTTATTGATATTAAAACAAAAAATATTTTATTAATTTGGTGTTTACTAGTACACCTTCTACATTGATATATAACCTACATGAAGTGATAAAAAACACAAAATGGGATGGGGTGACAGGTTTAAATTCTGTTGTGTGTGGTTAGACATATGTTAGACAGTGAAGCTCAATGTGAATTACAGAATGACTGGTTTTCTACAATATTACTTATTCATTCAAATTTATGTTAAAATAATATTTACCATACATGAAATCATTTCATTTCCTAGTTTACATAATATATGTTAAGCAATGTGATGTGATGTACTGTGGCTTCTCCTTAAATGAAATCAAGAATATCTCAGCAATTATGCCCAGTTAAACCTGTTAGCCACTTAATTTTCCATTCATCACTCTAAGTGTTTCCATATTCTGCTCCATCCCATTTCCACAACATAATCGTTGCCAACTCTATAGCCTTAATATCTAATCACCCCCCCCTTATCTTTTCCCAAACCTAGCATAAAAACCAATAATTCACTTTCGGTATAATCACTTTTTTCATATTTATTCTTCCATAACTTCATTATATGTACCCTGTCTGTTTTCAAACATTTACATTCAAATAACAAATGCCTAATATTTTCTATTTTTTCCTTACATAATTTACAAAATAAATCACCCATATTTTTCAATTTACATGTATATTCTCTTGTAGCTAAAGATCCGTACTTTCCTTACTATTATCATATATTAACTCATACCTAATATTCTGTTTATTTCTATATATATTTAAACTCCTTTTACTCTCCATACTATTTCTCCATCTCTCTTAACTTCCTATTCTTTATTAATAAATCTCTTCTTTTATCCCATTCCTTACTACTATAACACTGAACAATCTTCTACACTAGTACCTTCTATAAATTTGAGTAATCAATGATTACTAATATCTATTATATTTAAATACTCATTGCCAGATGATTCTTGTTTTATCGTATATGTAGAATGGATAATTAAATGATTATGTATTATTATGTTATTTCTATTCTAATATTCTTAGCCAGGGAAATAAAACATCTACAATCAATAAAATACTGGAGTAAAAAATATCTATATCTGATTTGATATTCAGACTGTTTGCTTGAATGGTAATATAAAGTTAATTGCATTCTTAACTTCATTGCTTCTAACTTTGAATCCCAAATTTTCATTAACGGGTTTGAAGATGAACATTTAAATACAATATCTGTAAATCATTGATTAATCAAGATTATAATAAATACTATTAGATTAGGAAATTACTCTTCTTTTGCGCACTAAATTATAAACAATTTAAAGATAACAAAATTTACAAATAATAAATTCTCAGATGTAAACAACTAACTCTTTAAGCAGACTGACTTGGGTTTAAAATCTTAGACTGATTTCAATTTCAGGTTTTAATTTCAGTGATAAAATGGAAATTTATTGGATGTTTGTCTGCATTGCTTTCAACTTTGAATTCCAAACGCTTATCAAGAAAGATAAATAAACTGAAAACAGGTCCTATGATGAGGTTTTAAATGCAATAAGGTGTATAATAATCAATGATCACTGAAGCTTCCAGTAGGTGACAGTAAAATAAGGATGATTTGATTTATCTGCTTGTATATGGAAAACAATATGGATATGAAAGAAATCACTCAAATACATAGTTATATCTATATAATGATAAAAAGAAAAAAAAATGCCTCAAATTAAGAATGCATTGTAATTTCAGTGTAATTTATTATTTAATAGTGTACTTAAAAACTTAAGTAAAAAATAAATAAATTTAAATTCATATATTTATATATATTTCACTATACACATATTTTGTATTGTTGTATAACAAAAGTTTGATACGTAGTAAAAGTTGGACAATTTATAATATGTTGTCATAAATACTGTGACCTACATAACTGTAAGCAGTGACAGCCGCTTTACAAGCAGTTGTCCCGGGATAGCGAGTTAAATGAAAAAAAAAAAAAAAAAAAAAAAAAAAAAAAAAAAAAATAAAAAATAATTATATTTATTTTTTTTAATAAATATTAATATTAATAAAAAAAAAAAAAAAAAAAAAAAAAAAAAAAAACCCACCAAAAAAAAATCCTTTTTTAAAAATAGAAATTTAATTAAATTATTTTTTTTAAAAAAAAAAAAATCATTATTTGCATACGTTAATTTGTTAATGAAACACATGCGTTGTAATGTGATCAAAAATTGATCATAAAATCTGTTTCCATTTTTGATCGAAAAACAGATCATTCTTTGTCATCACTTGTTTTTTTTTTGGAAATAAATGTTTAGTAGTCAAGCATTGGTGGTCCGAGGTCAGCGACAGCTGCTTTACAAGCAGTTGTCCCGTGTTAGCGGATTCGCTTCCCGGCAGATGCTATGACACATGAGAAAAAAAAATGTTTAGTATAGAATTGCTATTTTTTTCTTCTTTATATTTCATACCCACATGAGAATCAAGGAATAAATAATATTTTGAGCTCCCATTTTTTATTTTTAATAAAGGATAATGCAACTAGAGTTGAACATTTGAAACTTACTCCTTGTTAATATACTTGTGTTTTTTTTATTTAGCCTGGCATAATAGTGTCCAGACATTACAAATTGCAGATGTATTTTTCTATTTTCTTTTATTTTAAAATAATTTTTTAGCTTATAATTAATTTTTAAAAAATCTTTAAGTAATGAATAAATAAATATTATTCATACAGCTTATAGACAAACTAAATGTATTCATATTACGAACTAATAAGTATTACATGTAATTCCATAGCACATGAATAAATGGATTTTGATTTTTAAGTAATTTAACATTTTCAATTATTTATCCATGACAAGAATAGCAATAATTGTATACTTTTTGTTATCTTCAATTTGAATAATTTAAAAGTGCTTGAAAAATAGGTTTGAATTCATACAGTTAGAAATAATAATAGTCTAGCTATATATATATATATCATATGTCATAGCATCAGTCGGGAAACGAACCCGCTAACCCGAGACAACTGCTTGTAAAGTGGCTGTCAGTGACCTCTTGACCATTAATGCTTGATTATTATTTATATATTAATTGCGATTTTTAGTAAAATATATAATATAATTGTATAAAGTTATACAAAATTTTCAATAATTAAAGGCGAAAGATAAATATCCAGGAATTGCTTTATAATTTAGGATAAAACAGCTTTTAAATATTTTACTGAAGGTTAAAGCCCTCTCTATTAGTTCCTCTTTCCCAAAGAAAAACACTGAATAAAGAAACAGATTTTGGTAAGGGTTTCTAATATTTTCTCCATTTTATCTTACTTTTTAGGTAAGAATCTGTTACCACTAGGTCACTGATGAATATTAAATGACTATCTTTTTTAATGACTGTTTAAAATAAACAACTAAAATAGAATTATTATAAAAAAAATTAATTATAGGGTATTTGAACACAGCCTTTTAAGCTGCCTTCAGCTATCCACTTTATGTGATCACCACACATATATGACAAAAAGATAAATAATCTCCAATATACCTATTTTATGCTAAACCAGCATCCATCCATTGATCCAGATCTTCATTTCCCACACATATATTGGTTGTATGAGATAGAGTAGATAGCTGAAGGGAGCTTGGGAGTCTGTGTTCAAATACTCTATAATTACATCCAAACCTTAAATATATAAACTATACTTTTATTCAATTATAAAATATTTTGAAATTTTTTTACAAATATTTTGCGCTATTAAGTTGGATAATGCATAAGTAATCTTAGAATGTTTTTTAATCATCATATATTATACATTATTGCTCTGACATGGTTTCTGGCAGAATATTGTCAGTAGAGCAGTATGAGCCAATAACAGTTTTATAGTTGTATCTTTCTATTGCATGGTGAAAGCTTCAAAACCAATACATTTTTGATGGAGTTTCACACAAAACATATTAGATGTCAGATAATCTATTGTAAAATTAATGATCTGAATCTCTAGTAGTCTATCCAATAGAATGTTTAAGTGTTAATTTATCAAGAGGGATTTCTGATGAAATACAAAGACAGTCCTTTTGTTAGATAAAGCATTAATCATTCTACCAATGTTTCCAAATTGCACATTATAGAAAGACCAATAAAATAACAAAAAGTTGTAGAGCATTTAAGAAGTTGTTAGAAAAACACCAGATTTGGTGAACATTATTTTCTAGCATAAGCATGCAAATTTTTACTTCCAAAGTTTACAATTATCACCACTATCACAAATAAAATCCAAAAATAAATACAATTTATACATTTTAATAACAGTAATGTGCTTGCATAAGAAATAGTGATCATGTGATGTTTAGTGGTTTAACATTTTAATATTGTGTTACAAATCTATTTACAATAAAAAGTTTTGCAAAGTTTATTATAACAAAAAAAAAAACCCACTAATATTATTAAAGTATTTTGTAGTAAAGTGTATGTTTTTTAAAAAAAAAAAAAACTATAAAAAAAACTCTAAACAATTTAGTTTCAGATATTTAAATACATATAAAATTCAATGGTTAAAAATATTTCTTTATAAGAGCATCACAAGTATATTTCTCAATTCAATTTATCTTAGCTAAGGTTATGACGCCCCCCCCCCCAAAAAAAAAAAAAAAAAAAGAAAAGAAAAACAGAACCCATTTTCATAATGCCTGTTTTTATTGCATTATATATTATATCTCAAGTCTTGAAGTAGAAACAATAATTTATGAATATTTTATAGCATTGTGTCAAATATTATAACAAGCTTATAGTAAGTAACCTTATAAAAAATTGTAAATAATTTGGGCACTTTTTAAGTCCATTGTTCCTAATTGAAATTTAAATATTTCTTCTAATAATTAAAAAAAAGGAGGGTTTTATTTGTAGAAGTAACTTTTCTTATTTAGAATTTTTCCATTTTTTATTTCAAGTTCATCAAATAAAAATCAAATAGTTTATTGATTAAGTATTATCAAAAAGTTTAAGCATTGGAAATGTTGAAATTGGAACTGTGATCTATGAACCTTAAACAACAGAATCCACTTCTTTTCTATAGCATTCTGGGAAAATAGTTAAATAGTTTATTGTTGAGGATTTCATAAGAAATCTTAACACTGGATACAACAGCTTTGGAATTGTGATCTGTACAACTTGAGCTTCGGATGTCTACCACTCTATTACTACAGTAAAGCAAACAGAACATTCAAGTTCATTGAACTGATTTTGTCATATATTTTATTATAATATTTTTTTTTATGTTTAGACCATTAATTATTATAAATTGATTACTCTTCATGTAATAGAAATATATACGAGAGATGATGATCTGGCCCAACTGATGAGTGCTGGTTCAGCAGGAAATGCATCTTGGGGGTTATTTGTCTTTTATTGTATCTTTATTTATATGGAATTATTTATGAAATAAAAAAGAATGGAGAAATATGGAAGTTGTCTATCTATAAAAAAGATATTACGCATGGGAGAAAGAGAGACGTAAATAGCCATGTGTGTGTGTATGTGTGCTGAAAATCAGATATATTAATTTTTAACTTAGATTAAAGTTTATATATGTGCTAGAGAAAATCTCTAGTTTAATAAATGATTAGTAATAATCATTACGTGTTTGTCAAAAAGTTGATAACGTAAAAATTGGGAGAGGAGTAAATTGACGCTTGAAAATAAAAATAAGACAATTTGTTCTACATAAATACTCTTCATGTAATAGAGATATATATATGAGAGATGATGACCTGGCCCAATTGTTGAGTGCTGGTTCAACACGAAATGCATCTTGGGGGTTATTTGTCTTTTATTGTATCTTTATTTATATGGAATTATTTATGAAATAAAAAAGAATGGAGAAATATGGAAGTTGTCTATCTATAAAAAAATTGATATAAAGAATCAACCAAGTATCGTAAAAATGAGAATCATATTACATATTTTTTATGTATTCTATATATATATAATTTAAAAATATATAAAATTAATTTACCATACTTTTGTTAAGCAGTATTTAATTATGCTTTAAGTTATTTTATATTTACATAAAACAATTACATAGTTCTAATTTCATTTTTATTTTGAATATCACTAATCCAGATTAACTGTTTCTAGTTTTGTTAAATATTCGCATATATCAAGCATCTTGTAAACATTCTTAAATTCAGTTGCCTAATTCTTTGTAATTAGCTTTGGTGTTGTATTTTGCTATATATTATGAAGTTTCCAAATACTTGCATTTATAAGGTAGCATTATGTATCACTCCATAATCAATATGGTGTTTATTTTCTTATCATTTAGTATACCATATACATTAAATCTGAAAGAGCAGTTTAGGTGATTTTTTTTCTCATGTGTCATAGCATCAGCCGGGAAGCGAACACACTAACCCGGGACAACTGCTTGTAAAGCAGCTGTCGCTGCCTCTCGTCCACCAATGCTTGACTAGTTTAGTTTTATACACTGATTTAAAAACAATTTCATTATAATGAAGTTTTTATTGACAAGATTTCTTCAGTTATTTTAAAGCTTATTGTTGTTATTATTATTATTTTGATGTTTTAAAACTTCTTCCATTATTTTTGTAGTTTGTTTTGCATAAGATTATATATAATTTTATTAAATAATTAAACTATTTTATTTTTAAAATAAGCGATCTTATTCTTACTTAATTTTTTTAACAACAGCAACAACAAAAAAAGATCATTATTTTTATAATTATTTTATTAATTATAGATTAATAGCTTTTTTTTTTTTTTTTAAGTGTCATAGCATCGGGCGGAACACGAACCCGCAACCCGGGCAACTGCCTGCAAATGCAAGGCAGTCGCGCTGACCTCTCGACCACCAATGCAAGAAGTATATACTTTGCAAGATCCCATTTATGGATTGACCAATGCTGACACAGTTGATTGCTAGTGTGCCATTTTGACGGCCAGCTATTATAAGTTTGCCATGCAAACGGAATCATTATTACATGTAACTTCCACGCTATAAACGTTTTCTATATTATATATATTTTTCTTTTTTGCTAAAAAAAACATTAATTTTTATAAACCTAATAATTTGGTGAAGGTATAACGAAAGCTTCTAAAGCTCCGACCTTTTTATAAGACTTAACATTCTCGAGATAGCAAAACAGTTTAAATTGTGCAAAAATCGAATTATAGGATAATATTACTTTCAAATTAGAACGAAAATGATCGTTTGAAATAATTGTTTATCAAGTTTCTGATCAAATTTACCATAAGTTTTGTTATCAAATTACAACCAAGAGATTTTTATTTAATAAATAAGATTAACGTATTAAATCCCAGCGGTATTTTATTTAACAGTCATAAAATTTTATTGACTATATTTTACCGTAAAATAGTTTCGTATAAATCATTTTGTTAATGTTTATTTAGGTTAACGATATTATATGTGTATACTCCCGCATTTCATTCAAAAAAAGAAAATAACTTTAACACGCAACTAAATAATAAACATTTAAGAAAGTAAACCATGTAAAATCGAGAAATCTGCTTAATTATTACAACGTAATGTTTTTGTCCTTTTCAACCTTATTATAAAAGTGATTTTTGTTGCCGTTACTTAACTTTTCTATCTCTAGAGGTTTAGGGTGATAGTTGTTTTTTTTTCCCCAATATGTTTTGTTAATGCTTTCTGCTTTGAAGGGTAATCACCTCATTTAACTTTCTCAAAATCGTTATACAGATAGCTTCAACATTACTCTGCTCATTTTTAGTCTTAAATAGATTAATAATAAATCACAAAAAAGTGGGTTCAAACCCGTAAGAATTTTGAAATTGTTGTACTGGATAGTGAGTTTAAAATCATTACTATATGTATGTGTGCAATTAGAATTCGCACTGATAATGACCAAAACTCGGAAACTAATTTGGTGGTTTGAATACAGCATTACTACCTAAAGTCGATTGATTACTCAAACTTATTGTAAATGGTTCTGCAGTAAGCTAAATAGAGTGAATATTACAAATATTATAATTCTTGAGCTTGGTTTTTTTTCCCCATCATTTTTTTTTTAAATTAATCTTTTTAGATATTTTTTAATTTTTAAAACTAGTTAAATATTAATATTTTGTTCCGGGCATAGGCTGTTATTTAAATAATACACTTCTTTTTTTAATTTAATAAAGAGGAAAGGTCCATTATATGTAAAAGATTAAACAACAGCTTAGCACTGCTTTAGACCAGGGCGGTTATATTCATAGCACAAAGACAGATAAGAGGGAGAACAAGCGTTTGGATTAATTAATATGCAAGTTTGTAAATTTAAATATACCACTTGCGTAATAGTGCAACATATGAAGCTTCTTTATTCATCTTGCGGGTGTTGTTTGTGATAAACCACGCCTCTTTTTATTTTATCTTTCTGATCATTGCGTTCAGGGCTAATTACTTTAATATCAATCAGAGTAAAATTGTGGCCGGAGTTGATCTTATGCTCTAAAAATACCAACTTTATATTAGTGTCTGGTATTAGCATATAGCGGTACTGTTAGCATGAGACTCACTCTAGTAAATTGTGTTGCATGTGAGTTAATTGCAGATAATTTTGTAGGTTATTTGGAGAGTCTAGTCTGCAATTAATTTGTCTTTAGTGTTATTTAATAATTAATTGACCTTAGGAAAGGTCCTGAAATTAATATTGCATTCCTTCCAGAAAACTGTTCTTAACTTTCATGATGCACCTAGTATAAAAGAAAGGTAAATTCATACATGAGTATTGTTGGGGAATATAATTTTTTAAGGGCTTTTGTTAAATAAATGATCATATCCTACCTTAATTAAATCTTTAATGTAGTTTTCGATGTTATCTCTTCTGTCTGCCTCAAACTTGCATAGCTTTTGGTTTCTGTGGATGAAACTTAACCCTTAAACCGCTAATTATATTATTGGTTGTATGAGGTAAAAATCAAATCTTTTAATTGGACAACTCACAAACTGAAAACAAAGCCTATTGTTAAAACATATTCGCCTATAATATTAAATTCAACTCAGATACGTTTATAAAAAGTATATTACTAATTTTTCAGGTTATGAAAGAGAACGAAAGTTCTTTCAAAAATAAATTGCTATTTATTTATTATAAAATATATTCAATTTCGGCAAATATAAAGCGAATGTCTAAACAAAAAAGTGCTGACGCAAACGCTTTTTTTCAATTTTAAATCTTAAATATTTTTACTAAAATCTTCAATATTTTTCGAAAATAATTTTGTTTTTTTAGTATTCTCTCTGAAAATCATTTGTAATTACTCAATATATACTTAATATTCTTTAAAATTATATTCAAAATAAAAATCTCAGTGTTTTTCTTTATTTTCTTTGATCAGGTGGTTTCTTTGTTTTTTCCAGCCAATCAGAATGTATTTTTCGGCTGAGAGCTGGCTGACAACCAATCACTGACAATGTTCTTTCTTTGTTTAGTTTTAAATGCGGTTTTTTTGATTTTTTACTTGTAAAATAATTCGGAAGAGGGCACCATCTTACAGAACTTTTAAAAACCTAATCAATACCTGTCAAACAAATATTTTAGCATAAGAACTAGCAGAGTTAGAGTGACGTCAGATGTTGACGAGATGCCTCATAAGAGGCGGTTGAAGAATTAAAGCCAACTAATTTGTGTGAAGTAAAAGTATATGAATGAGTTGGGTTTGGTGATCATTTTAAAGTTTATTTTCGCATTTGAGTGTTGGATACCCAGGAATTTTATTCCTTTTGATGTATCTTTGTGCTTGATTGTCCAGACTAAGAATAATAGCTGGCTCATCTCACCCCAAATTTTAACAATAGTTTATCTTTGGCATAAATCAGCATATTATTGGTGTAGTGTATGTAGAGAGGTGAGATAGTTGTGGCACAATATCTCAGAAAAAACACCTTAAATTTGTTACAATTGCTTTATCTTTCCTGTGTAATAGACCATCCCTATTTATTAAATTACAAACAAATAAGCAAAGAAGTAAAACTTATTGAGTTACACTTCTTTTTTTTTTTGAGCAATGGGGAGTGGGGTGTGTGTGTTGCTAATAAAGTATCCTAAAGTTGAAAAAAAAAAGATTCATGCAACATAATATTATTAATATTGAAACAAATAAACTCAGGATTATTCTATAGAAGGAAATAATTGCAGGATAAACACTTTCTCTTCATATATTTACTATAAATATCCAATTTTAATTGCAGATTTCAGTACACAACAATTTATCCTTACATAAAAAAAAAACAATCTATCTTTTATTGATAGCAGTCTGAGTGGAAATTTATGAAGCCATTATTAAAAATAATTAAAGTTAAAAGAACTATAAAGTCATTGAAAATATTCAAAAACTTATGCTCTTCAAAGAGTAGAAAATCAGTTCAAGAAAAAAAAACGTTACTTATTTGCAACGAGTAAGAGGTGAAGATCTATAATATGAATAAAAAATTATCAGTTCTAAAATAATTGTCAATAACAAATACTTGAGACAATTTATTTTTACTTTGAATCATTCAAATTTATTTAAACACACTGATTACTGATTATGTAAGTAATATTTACTAAGGCTGTAGCCTCAAGAATCTGTGCATAAAAATGTGATAGTAGGAACCTCTATAGATCTTAACCACAAGCTTACATTTTGGAAGAAAAGAGGGGAACCCTTCTTTACTTCAGCCTACTTTCTATATAAATAGGTGAAGCTGAAGCAGTTAGATCTGAGAGCATGAATCATTCATGAAGTTCAGTATATTTTTAAAATATTATATTTATTTTATTATTAATTTTAAAAGAACAATATTCTAAACTATCATGGTTAAACTGAAAATTAGCACTGGAGAAAAACAAACAAATCATGCATTAATAATCTGGATTAGTTTCATTATTTGTAAATTGAAACTGTGGGATATTGAAAGTAATAACAAATTAAAATAAATTCAAGGTTTCTACTTATTTTTTCACAGTTAGTAAGGTATTGTCAATATTTTCTTCCATGAGTGTTGTGTTAGCAAGTAAATTTTAAAAGAACGTAACCTTGCTGTACACACATTTTTAGAAAAAAATATTCTAGAATATTCAAATTAAGCAACATCATTATATTGTATAGTATAATCCTTAAAAAAATTAAGCAGCCATTGTGGAAATCATATTAGCATGCTTACAGGAAGTAGTAAAGATTGGAGCTTAAATTATCTTTAAGGCATGTCTCTTTGAATTCTATAACAAGCAATAAATATTTTAAGTAAAGAACATTTGAACATACAAAATGAACTGAGATATTTATTATTAATGTTAGCAATTGCAATAAAATGTTCCGTTTACATATCCTCTAATTTACATATCCTCTAATCAACACTAACAATATATTTTATAATTTAATCTTTATTTAGTAAGCTTAATATACTCAATGTATGGGTAAGAGAACAAACAGGTGTTACTGATCTTATTGAAAAAAATAAAAAGATTGAAGTGGGATTGGGCTGGACGTATTGCTAGAAGAGATAATAATAGATGGATATTTGAAATTTTAAACTGGATGCCAAGGGATTGTAAAAGACTGAGAAAGAGACCACATGTGAGATGGATGGCTGAAATAAGAAAGTGTGCAGGGGTGATGTGGAGAAGAGAAGCTAAAGATCGGAAAAGATGGATTAAACTTGGAGAGACCTTCCTCCTGCAGTGGATTGATAGTGGTTGATGATGATAATATACTTTCAATGTATTAGTATTTTATTCATTGTTATAACAAAACATGATTTACAATAGCTTCATATTTAAATGGCATTTCATAAGTTCATTCTTTATCTGTTTGGATTCATCGCATTTTTTTTTGCATGTGTGTGTGCAAATTTGCTAATGCATTAAAAGTGTATTAGTTTTCCAAATAAGAAATAAATTATATATTCCGACAAAATACTTTTTTTAATATTACATCTACTAATGGCAAGAGTTCAGTCTATTATATATACAAGTATATGCTTATTTGCAATTTACTTACTATGGAGTTGATATTCTAGTCAATGAATGTAAAAAAAAACAAAAAAAAACTATTTTTTCTGAAAATGTTACATTGTTGGCTTTTTTATTCCTCTACCTGGAAGAAATGAAGAACTAGATAATTTTTTAATTATTGCTTTGATTAATTAGTAGCTCATCTTAACTTATAGGACTGATATAACCAAAAAAAAAAAAAATGAGTGTAGTTTGTAAATAAATAAAAAAATCTGTTTCAATGGAAAACTGAATAAGAAAGACTTCATAGACAATATTATAAATCATATATTATGTTGGAAATCATTAAATATATCGATTACCCAAGAGATATTAAATATTCTATACAAAACAAAATTAAAATCATTTACTATATATATACATACCAAGAGGTATTCTATACAAAACAAAATTAAAATCATTTACTATATATATACATACCAAGAGGTATTGGCTCAAATAACAAGGAGAACAATATATACATTACTATAAAGTATAAATCCAGTTTATCCAAATCACTTTGAATACTTTTTAGCAAAAACTTTTTATTGTATATATATACACACCTACATTTCGACTGTCCTGCAGTCTTCTTCAGAGCCAATTTACGTTAACCTTTTCAAAAAAAAAAAAATATATATATATATACAATAAAAGATTTTTGCTAAAAATCATTTGAAGTGATTTGGATAAATTGGATTTATATAAGATATTATAGGAAAAATAAAGGAAAAGGTGATTTTGGTAATATCCCTATAAAGTATTGCTGCACTACGTTATAAATGGAGTTGACGGACCATATATATTTTTAAGATTATTTTGTGAACACATAAATTATGGATGTTTATCTAGAAGAAATTTCAGAATAAATATAAACAACAACACATGACCAGATGCCCTGTGTGGATTAGTGCAGTAATAGATTCACTGATTCTGGATCTGAAAGTCCATGGATTGTAGCTTAGTCTCTAACAATTCAAATGCTTGAACTTATTATAAAATTCAGAGCAATAAAAACCTTCAATTATGTTTTATTTTATCTGATCCAAACTAATAATTTATTTAGGGTCATATGGACAACTACATACTCAGGAAGTTTATAGTTCTCATCATAGAATATTTCTTCATGCAATTAGAGCATGGAAGGAGGTTTGTATTTCACACTCTAATACAATAGCATGCTAATGAGAGACAATCATAATTATGTCATCTAGATTATTCTGAATAATTTGAGCAAAGTTTGACATATATATCTTCAGTAGTTATTAATTTCATTTTCTTTAAATAAAATATTTAATATGGATTTTTTTTAGGAAATAATAATCTGTTAAATGATAATTAAGACAAATGGAACTTTAATGTAGTAGCATAATTATACAAAAACTAACATGACAGATGTTATAATAAAAAATGTATATGCTGCTGAAGAAAAAAAAAATCCATTTATATTATAATATATACTTTTGGCTTGTTAAATTTCATATATGATTAGTAATACAATTTGAAATAAAGCTTAGATGAACATCAAACTTCTTTTGTTTTGACATAATATTATTATCTACAGTTATTCATGATATTATTTTTAATATTATAATTCCAGATGAAAAATACACCTGTTGTAATGGGATAATAATTTACTTATCTTAAACAGCTAAGTGAATGAAAAGATGAGAATATTAAATCTATCCATCATTTAATTTTGGCAATCTAAATAAAAAAAGCTTTTTTTTAAGTTTTAATAAAATCTATAGTGAGATATTAAGTTGAGAGAATATTTTATATTTGTTAAGAAGTCTGTTTGATAGATAGTATTTGGATATTAAAAGTTGTGTCATGTGACATTTAAAATTTGTTTAAATAAATTTCATATCAAAAGGCAACTACCATTAAATTATAATTCAATTATTAAATTAAAATAATTATCTACCATGAGGCCAATTTTGAATGAAACACTTCTTATGGTGTGCTGACACTATAAATAGTAGAATTGTTTTGTATAAAGAATAATTTGTAAATATATGCCAGTAAACAATGCTAAATAAGCTGATTATGAAAGAATATGTGTCTGAGGTGAAAGAAAAATGGCCAATAAAAGAACAATCATTAGAATTTGCAATTTGAGAGGATTTAGAGGATATTATGGCAAGAGTGATGTTTTCTAAAGGAATTTATTCTTAAAATTATGTGAAATGGCATTATAGCCATATATAAAGTATCCTGCAAAACAATTAATATCAGTTACTTGAGGGATTATTTTTTAAATCTAAGTAATATACCAAAATCACGCCATTGCTTTAATTAGGGAAAATATATCAATAAGTTAACGTAAGAAAGACTGGATTAAAAATAAAATTACTATGACATTAATTTTCAAATTTACTGAATAATGAGTCAAGCAATTCTTTCTAGTAAATGATTGTTTTTTTTTATATAAAAAGGTTGATTTTAATATTTAGGTAAGATATTAGATTCAGTAAGAATGTCATAATTATATATTTGCATACATTTTTTTTGTAATTAATTGTTTTATGAATTTAATTCATTCCCAAATCATTAAATACTGAAATGTGTAGATTATTCAGAGATAAGTTTTATTGGCCATTTTTTTATTTGGGTAAATTAATGAATTGATTAATAAAAAGAATGCAACCATTGATTATCTTGATTTCCTATAAACACATGACTATTTAGATCTTCAGATTTTATTAATAATGGTTGAGACAACCATACATTATTTATTTGTTTTTCAAAAAAAAATATTATTTCTAATGTTAACTGAATTAAACATATAAATTTAAAAATCATTGTAATAATTGAAAAGCTTTTTATTATGATACAATGGGCTTGTTGTATGAATTACTGTATGATGAGTCCTCACAAGAACATTAGTCCAGTTATTATTAATACTAGTTACCTTGCAGAGGCTGTTGATTTTATTAAACGTCTAAATGTGAATCTCACTTCTACATGGTCTAAATGTTAACAATAGTGCATAATGGATTTTAGCTATATATGATATCACATTAATCATCACTTTTCTCGGATAAAGCAATATCAAATTTCTTTTAAATTAGCGACTTCTTTTTAGACGCCAACTTTTTAATGTGTTCAGCAGGCTAGCAAATGAAATGTTCACTATTATTTTTTTTATTTTATTTTAATAATTATTCTCAATACATAGTGATGGTACACTCTGCCAGAAAGATTATAAATGTATTATTCATTAAAATTTAGCTTAGCACATGGTGTACCATTTCTATTTACTAAATTATATACAAATTAGGAAAGAATAAAATCGGATTGAGTTAAAACTTAATAATTATTATGAATAACATATTTTATTGCAATATTCCAATGTTAAAATCCAATGTTTACTTTCACCTATTAGTGAAAAGAGAGTGGGATTTTTAGACAGGTTATATAATCTTTTAACATTATTTTATATAAGATCTTTTGATATCAATGAGCACTTCTAAGTATAAAATTCGGAATAATGAAATGCTTTGAAGCAAAAATTAAGTTTTAATTAGTTTATCTTATTTACTTTCAGTATTTAATGTAAAGTTGATTATCATAAATTTGTTAGTTATCAGATTGATTAAAGATTTCTAAACTAAATATATAAGAAGAAATGAAATATCTCTAAAATTCTTTACAACCCTTATTACTTGATCTGAAGATTCAAAGTGCTAGCCATGAGAGTGGGCTTCTATTATTAGTATTACTGTCAATCAACTTTTTAAATGCACTCTTCTTAATCAATTTATCTGTACTATTGTTCATACCAGAGATTGACCTGGTGGTTATTTAGTAGTAAATAATAGTCTAGAGATTTATTAACAATATCTCCATAAAACATATTACAACTTTAATCAATTTAAAAATATAATTAGATGTTTTCAATAAGGTGCTTATCTTGTTCTTTCATGTTCTAGTTCAGTAGTAATAAGGAGGAAGCTGAATAAAAAGTAGCATTATGATTAGCTAATCTTTGTGTATTTACATTTTATTCAAAAATAATCATCTAAAATTATTTTCATTTCTGAAGAACTGAATGTTCATAAATTACTTATATAATACATTTTGTTTGTACCACAGCATAGAGATGTTTAGGTATCTCTTGTCTTGATGAAAAATTAGAAATATTATGTTTACTTTTATTTTTCTTTCCTATTGACTTTATTTATGTATATCAAACTGGACCACATTTTAAAATTTATAATTAACCATCATTTCATATTTTAATTTGTGTTTTTAAGCTTTCTTCATTCTCTTCTTTAAAACTTTTTTTTTTCTTCTAAACTTGTAACTTTTATCAGAATGGTGTTTAATCTTTCATATAAAAATCACTAGAAGGAAGTAAAATAAAATTAGTTTTTTTTTTTTTTAATACATAAAATGTCAAGATTTATTTTTTTATTTATGTCTACAAAGAAAATCAAGAAAATAACATTTTTTCCCCAATAAAAAACAATTCACTTATTAAAACAAATATAAATTATTAATAGTAAATAAATAATTTCTTGAATACTTATGATACAGTTGTTTCTTCAGATCAAAGGCCTGTTGGGAATAGAGATTAGGCTCCAGGTGGCCGTAAATATGTCAGGGGAGGGGAGCGACAACAATTTTTCTATCTCTTTCGTTAATTTTGTTCATCAAGGATAAGAAAAGTTCATCGTGGTTACTAATCAAAATATTGAATATTAATTTGCATCTGATGGACCAGATTTTAAATAATAAAAAAAAGTAGCCATCCTTATTGCTGGGAAGAATCTACTTTTAATGCCATCAATTAGAAGTAATGGTGTATGCTTCTTCATTTTGGATATTGCAAGAATTGTATTCCTGTGAATTTGAAGTGCCTGATATTGTGAAAACAAATGGTTGACAGTTTGAATTTATTTTTGTAATTCCTCTTCTGTTATGAGAGAAAATGGTTTGTAGGTAGAGCATCTAAGTTAGTCTTTAAGATAAAATCTAGATATTTTGGCTCCAGATGCCAGTACCTGAATTTTCTGATAATGATATTGTTTCTAATCTTAAGCATAGCAGGATTTGGAGTGATATTATTATGGATGAGGTTATATACCTCCCAGAAGTTGATCTTCATAAATATGTGATCCATTATGTTTATATTTTTATTAATTGAAAAGATTATAGATGTAAGCCAATCATTCTTGGTGGAGGCTGATCAGCAGGGACAATTTGGCAAAAAGATGGCATTAGGATAATTTGTTTTGAGCTTATACACGGTATTGAAAGATTTTTGGATAAAGAAGGTATTAATGGAATGTAGAGATAGTCCATTGAACTTAGAATGCTTTTCCAGATTTCTTAGGCTGATGGCTGCAATTTTTTTATTTCAGATAAGCTTGGAACATAAAGAGTTATTTTTTTAATAATGTTGTTAGTGAAATTGATGACACATATAATAGTTAATTCTACAAAATATTAGAATGTTAATTAAGAAGATTTTGGCATGAATTGACATATAGACTTTGGAGAGAGCATTAGTAGTTTTCTATGTTACATTGAAAATCATCTCTTGAATATATTTTTTCATAGCCGAATGAGATTTAAATACCGGAAATCCAAAAAAAATTGAAGTTTGGCTGTAAACTGGGAGGTTATATTAGTGTCTGTATTAATTCTCCAGGCAGAAAATTTATCCAAATTAAAATGGAGTCCAAATTGAGTGGTATAATTTTGCAAAATTGAAGCTAATTTAGGAATGAATTGTTTTAAGGGGAAAAAGATTGCTATGTCATCCATATAAGTAAGTTCAGAAAAAAGAAATTATGCATTTTATTAAATTACACAATAAATAGAGGATGGATAGATTGAATCAAAAAGTATAACTCTTGATATTGTTATCAAGATAAATGATCATTTATTATTTAATTTTAAAAAAATCTAAAAGCCAAATTTATTTTTTTTCTTTAGAATATATGTTTATATTTTTTGTAAAGCAGTAATAATTTTTATGAATATGCAATTATTGAATCATAAAATATATAATAAAATAATAATGAATTTATATATATAAACTTTCCTAAATTTAACATTTTTGCTATTGATGAAATTTTAACGTTTTATTCAAATCAGTGATTGTAGCGCATCTACAACCGTCTTTCTACCTTTTATAACTCTGTGGATGACTTGTGTGACCAAGTCGAAACGTCAGGATATTAATATTAAAAGTTTTTAACACGGATGAACCCACAAAATATGTATTATATATATATAAATTGAAATCATAATAGTGGCATCACACACATTTAACAAATCATATTATTATAGTTGTGATTTAAAAGTGGTAAACATTTGTTAAATACTCACATTAATATTTATTTCACTCATCAAATGTGTCTTATATGTTTTAAAATTGTGAAAACATCTACTACATTTTCGAATCTGAATTCAGATTTTGAATTTAAAGAATAACACACTATTACTATTTTCATATAGCATCTTAAATTTAAATTTTTTTTTTTTTGTTTTATAGAAATACTTATAGTCACAAACTCTAATAAATGAAGTAAATATATATATATATATATATATATATATATATATATATATATAACTGAAATGGAAATAAATACCTCTTACTGAATTATGTGACATCAAAAAATCATGATTGGATATAATAATACACAACTCACTAGAAGGTATTTACTTTTGTTTCAATAACTGACACATAAATGTTATGGTTATCCATTATTATATATCAGTATATGTAACAGTATAAAAATTAATATCATAGGCAATATGTAATATATAAATAAGTAAGTACGCTTATATTGCCTTACCATAATTATTATTTACTTATATATATATATATATATACATCTATTTTAATTAGTATATATATATATATATATATATATATATACTAATTAAAATAGATGTATTCACAGAATTAAGATGGAAAACATTGACATTACAATGAGAATTTTCTATCTATTTAACTAAAGTAAACCTTCAACTTTGATGTAACCAGGCAACCACTAATCATGTGATCTACTAAGTAACAAAACCATTTGCCAGATTTTATTTTAAATTTAGAGATGTTCATTTTCTGCACAATGTTTAATATTTTATATGAGTAGTAAATTGGATCAATTTGTTTTTTTATAAATGAGATTTTGATGATTCAGAGAAGTTATGAATTACCAAATTTTCACTTATGAAAAAGTACTAAACTTAATTTACTATTTATAGAAATTAATGAATGTTAGTTTATAAAGAGTGTCTTTTAGGTTAACATAAAATCAGACAAATGCTTTCCTTAATTACTCAATTTCATGGTTCACCTTCAAGTACCAATTTTAAATGACAGTATCATGGTTTCATCATTACTAAAATGTATTCTTGTTTTAATATGTGAAAAATTATCATTATATATATATAGAAGCCACTTTTAAATGAATATTTTCACTCAGACTTCAAATTAAGAAAAAAAAAAGTATTCTAGAAATGAGTTTTGTAATGACTAGCTAAAAGAATGAGTTTTAATCAATATAGACATATATGGTAAAGAAATTTTAAAACCAAGTGATTTGTTTGTTTTCAAAGTATGAAAGATCAACTGATTTTAAAACTTTGGAAACAAACATGGAAACAATATTTATATGAATAATGTTAATTTTTATAATCAAGGAAGTTATAAATTAATAGAACATCTTACTTATGTCACTGTTTAATTGCAAAGCAGACAAAATGGAACCCATTTCATTTACAGAGAGTGTTATTTATTAGGCAAACAAATATAAATGACATTTGTGAAATCCGACTTCAATTTTATGGAAATATATCTATATCCTGATTCAAGCTATTTACTTGAACTTTATATAGATAACATTTAAAGATTTCATTATTTCTACAAATGACATATTAACTAATGTTGTTTAATCATATTATTATTTATTTACCATAAATTAAAAAAAAAAAACCCACAAAGATTGAAACTTATAGATTCTATATTATGAATATTATTTAAGTCCAATTTGAATCATATTGTAAAACATATTTTTGTAAATTGATGTTGAATAGATGTTTAACTAAATATAAAACACTACTACTTGAAGATTTCATCTCGTACTACAAATGATATATAAATTTTAATCTGTTTTCAAATGACAGAAATAAAAATTCAAGGCAATAGGCAACTGATAAATAAAACTATAAACTTAATCTTATATAGATGTAATGCCGTTTTTTATTAGTTACCACAACCTAAGAATATTTTCAGTTGTATATTAAGAATATCATTTACTGTCATTCTCTCCTGTTTTAATTAAACTCTTATATATATATAATAATTTTCAATCTATATTTAAATGATTATAATTACTAAATATTATAATTATAAATTTTACTAGTTTTACTTAAATAATATTAATATTGAAAGCTGGAAAAAAAAAGAATGTTAATTACATGTAAACATGTATTATTATTTTCTATGTAAGTTTTATCGTATAGCCTACATTACTACAATGTATTTACCTCGATGTGTTTGTGTTGTAACTTCAGACTGGTCAAATTTTGGTGAATTTTTATCTTTTTTGTCTGACGTGTGTGAGGGCATTGCATGATCGTCAGCGTGATCTATTAAACAGAATGAAAGAAAAAGAGGAAATATATGGGATTATAAAAGAATAGGGATAGAATCTAATATACCAGATTAATGTTTAATTATATATTAGTTACAAATATTTTAAT
Organism: Epiperipatus broadwayi; assembly: GCA_028023455.1. Taxonomy (NCBI): domain Eukaryota; kingdom Metazoa; phylum Onychophora; class Udeonychophora; order Euonychophora; family Peripatidae; genus Epiperipatus; species Epiperipatus broadwayi. The sequence goes on along the minus strand of JAQFVV010000295.1, from coordinate 892,682 downwards.
TTATTGCACTATAGACATATTTTTAAAATGTTTAGAAAGTAAAAGTTAGTAATCTACAATAATTTTATTATATGTAAGATATAGGGTATATGAGCACAGACTTTTACATGACCCACCACTCTCCACACTATCTCATAACACTGATACACTTGAACAAGAATTTAGACCTCAGGGTGGCCTTTGAACATTCCATCATCAGATATTCAATTAGATGGACGGTTGAAGAGTTGGAGTGTAAAGTAGATCGAAGCCTGCCCATTAAAGTAGGAGGATTTGCTATCTGAATATATAATCCGAGCACTTGTAGCATATATGTGTAGAGATGGTAATCTGTACCAACTGATGATTGCTGGTTTAGCATGAAATACATATAGTGGTGATTATTTATCTTTTCAACATATATGTGTTCAAGTGTATCAGTTATGAGATAGTGTGGAGAGTGGTGGGTCATGCAAAAGTCTGTGCTCAATACCCTATATATTACATATATAAACACAGGTATATAATAAGCCTGTGTGTTTCAGTTAATAATTTTATTGTGAATATTCTTAAAAGTTAAAAAATGAAATATTAAAGACTAAAGTAGATATAAAGTTATTCACTGTTTCTTTTATAATAATAGTAACTATAATGAAATGTATAGAAAATTAGATAGACAGATAAATAGATAGGTAATAGAGGTATTGAGATAAATAGATAATTGATAGATAATTAATGTATTAAGAAAGAAAATGTAAAATATGTACATATTTTTTAAAATAATTAATATTTTACTATGTGTAATTAAATGTAAATTTTATATGCTATAATGTTCACATTAAATCAGAATCATATCATTTGAATATTACAACTCACAAAATTTAAGATAATTTTATATATTCTAAATTACTTAATTATATTTTCAAACTGCTTCATTATATATATATATATAATAACATTTTCCATTTTGCTAGGCCTCTACACGCTAATATAAACTGCGCGTGAGTTGATCAAGCTATGTCAAAAAAGAAGAGTTATATTTCTATTCTAAAAACATAGCTATATTTCCTGATCAACTCGGCCTATTAATTGTTGAGAATTGTGCTATTGATGAAATCAGCTTTTAATTTATTTAATCTGGGTGCCAGAATTCCTAAGAATTTGCTGAAATCGTCATATAACATCTCACAAATAAAAAAAAAAAACTTTTAAACTAATCGGTATTACATCATACCGTAACGAGAATTATTTTTTTAAGATTATTATTCTTGGGCTTATTCAAACATATTGGCAAAGGTAAATTACATTTTTAAATCTTATTAAACTACTAATAGATTTAATAATAAAAAATAATAACTATTATTAATAACGCACAAATGAAAATTGGTATTAGAAATATTTTTATTCTAATAGACTAAAAAAATATTTGAAATAAATTACTTATCAAGTAAATTAGAGAGAACACAACTCAGACGTGAATCAATTAATAAAAAACAATTTTACAATTACTGTTCATATCTAAATTTCTTCTAGAAATTTCCTTAAAAAAATGAATGTCTCTTGTACAAGAAAATTAATGTCTCTATCGGGATTGTTTAAACATACTTTTAGAAATTTTTTGAAAACATTTAATTTGGTCACAATCAGGAGTAATGAAGTATAACTTACCGGTAAGTTTTGGGAATTCAGTAGTAGATAACTATGCATAGTTTTTTGGGTAGAATGAGCTCGGTCTTTTGGTTATTATTTGATCTTGTGATCCATTCTTCTAGTCGGTCACGAAAGCTTTTCTGGTATACATCTTCAGGCACGATGTCTTCAGAAGCTCCGGTTAACTCCAACATGCCGAATTACTTCAACGTAGAGCGATCTTGGATATATTATTGTTATCCAAGACCAACTAGAGAAACTAACAAACAAGATGTTCTTCAAACTGATCTCTACCTTTTATACTCTAGAGGCCCAGTTTTCCGACTTCTGCGCATATCTTTTGTTTGTCAAAATATCCGTTGATAATCTTATATATTCTTTATAAAATTTATGTTACAAAGTCTCTATTTTTTTCAGCATAATTCTGCCATCTTTAATTAGTTGAAATATTTTTACTTTCTCTTATATAGATTGGTAATTTGTGTCTTTTGTTCTCTCCAATTCTAACTTTTATTTCTAATTACATAAAAAAAACAAAAAACGAAAGAATAATTTAACTTTCATTGTACGTTATTTTTTTTAAAAAAAAAATTGGTCAAAAAAAAATCTAAATTTACTTTTATTTTTTAGCTTTTATCAAATGCCAATATATTTGCAATGTATATAAATAAACATTACAGTATATATATATATTGTAACAAGCACAGACGTTCGTTACATTGTTTATTTTTATATTTATTAAACATGAAAGTAAATTAAAAAGTTCGCATTTAAAAATTTTCTTTAAGAATTAAAAATTGAAATTAAATATCATCTTAAACTCGTATATATTAAATCGCACAGATAAAAAAAATTATTAAAATAAAACTGTATTAAAAATAGAAAAGGTATTTTAAAAACAAAAACTTAAAAAGATTTAGAGATAAAAATATATCTTTGATTTCGAAAACAGGTTAATTAATCAGAAATGGAAATGATTGTTAATTAGTTAAATGTAAACCAGCCTTGGGCATTTAAATGTAAAAACATTGGTCAGATAGGAAAACAATAAAAACAAATAGCCAATGAAAGAAATCCATCAGGAAATCGGACCTCAGCGAAAGGATCATCACATCGATGACATAATGCCAAGTCAATCCTTCGAATACGTATAAAAGGAAAATTTGGAAATTATTAATTAGTGATTGATTATTGATTATTACAATGTGACTATATGTAGTAGTACGGAGTTGGAGGTGATGGAATTGACAGACGCACTGTCAATTCTGTCAGCTGTTAAAGAAAGGAGAAATGAACTATCGTTTCCTACATTGAGGACTAATTAAAGCAAAAATCTCCGGATGGATAAATAAATCGGCCTTCAGAATATTAACCTCTTTAGGACGGCGTGGGAATTTATGTTCATGGCAAGCAACGGATAAAGTTGGATGTTTTAAAAATCGTAAGAACTTTATATTCACTTGAAACAATAAGAACTCTAAATTTTAAAACTTTTTAGTAAATAATGCAATAGAGTCCTATCTGACCAAACTAAATTCTTCATTAATAATGTTATTTGATGTATTTGTTATTTATTTATTTAAAATCATTTCCATTTATTTAACTTTGTTCTTTAAGTTTATTTATCATTTCTGTTTTCCGATGAATTAAAATATATCAATGTTAAACTTAAGTCGGGCGTGAATGGCTGTATAGATTTGTAAAGTTATATTAGGAGAGGGTAATCTTAGGTTATTTGTGTCGTTGTTAAATTGGGTCAATGGATTGGATATATTGATGTAGTTAGTAGATGTAGTCGGAGATTCGCTACTGGCAGAATCGCTTCATACACCGCACTCTCCCATTTTGCCTATGGAAGGAATTATAAGATGCAGAGCGCAGTTCTTTTCTATGGAGTTTTTTTTTATTGCTCTTCTTGTCTGATAGATGTCATATTCCTATTTCTCGAGAGGCAATTTCTTCTCTTAACTTTTGGTGCCACCGTATTTCGTATTACATTGAATGCATCGATATATCAGATGGATTGATGCCAGTTTGACTACGAATTTTAACCTAAGGTTAAATAGGGATAGAATGTTTATTTTCAAAAGCAAATTTATGTGGTCTATTCATACTCGACCCTAAATAGAAATGCATTAAATTTAAGTTGTTTATAGATGCTTGCATGGATTGTTTATTGGTTAACTATGTTTTGCGTTTCCATATTTGATCAAAATATATAGACATTCGATAAATAATGATACCTTACGGTGAGTATCAAAAATGTATTTATTCGGATGTCTTTTAAGTTATTGGTGACAATGCAAGTATCTTATGGTGAATACTATTGGGTTACGTATAAATTTCCCTCCGCAATTGACAGTAATCAATAATTTTATATTTTGATCGTTTATGTTTACTTTGAAATGTGTTTAACCGTGAAATCTATGTAACCGATCTATAGCAACATATTAAAACAAGCTTTTATAATCCCATCTGTGTGAACTTAATTAAAATGTAAACTGATAATATAATACAAATTAAAATGTAAATTAAAATCTAAGGTAAAGTTAAAAATAATGTTAAATTTTGAAATGTAAAACTAATACTAAAATAATTTTAAATCTTATATATATGTGCATAAATAAATGTTTGTATGTTAATTACTGGCAGTGGCTTATTTTATTTATTTTTTTAATATTGAAATATAATTAGATAAGATATTATATTATTTAATCTCTGCTATTCCACTGAGCAGTGTGACATGGGCTAATGACCGGAATCAAAATTTAAAAAAAAAAAAAAAAATTTTTTTGACTGACGTATCTGCCTACTTTATAATTTTTTCTAGGTTCAAATGCCTAGATGGCGCCCTGTAGTGCAGATTATGTTAAGTCACCTTCTCCAGATCATTACAACTGTTACGTTAAGTGCATTCTCCGGATTGTTACAACTGGCGAATCAACTCGGGCCGATCTTTAATAAACCACATATACCCTGAGCAAATTTTATCAAAATGAAATATTTTTATCTGTTTACATAAGTCATATACTTTAAATCTTATAAAATCTCTGCCAGTAAAAGAAATTGTGCATATATATTAAACACAAGAAAGTGAAAAAAATTTAAAAACTAATTTTTGTTAAAAAAAAAAAAGTCAAAAGGTTGCAATAAATGTTTTTTTTTTGTTGATATATATTATGCTTTAACGTGTATAGGCGTGCACAGCCACGTAAGTTTATGATCGAAATGTGGTACCTTACGATGAGTACCATTGGGAATTTACTTCAGTGTAATCCTATTTAAGCATTTTAATCAGTCATAAATAAGTTGGTGGTATGTATAATTGTGCTGCAAATATACACGTATAAATCCATTATCTTTCAAAACGTATTTAGTTCAATGCAACCTTCTTAAATAAATAATTTAAATAACTGGCTTGTCATGCCGTATGGAAAAATAAAATGTATAAAAAAAAATAATAGAACTCTTGTGGGGAGGAGGTGAACGTAAATGGTCCTTGGGAAAGCGATAGTCAACATTTTTTTTTTGTATATAGTCTTTTTGTAAAATTATTAACCGGATGTTTTGTAAATGTCTTCGTCAATCATGTACCGTAATTACTAACCCTAAGTAAAATATTTTTTTTTTGATCATTTTTTTTTAAGCAACTTTACTGATATGTAATGAGCACAGACGTTCGTTACATTGTTTATTTTTATATTTATTAAACATGAAAGTAAATTAAAAAGTTTGCCTTTAAAAATTTTCTTTAAGAATTAAAAATTGAAAATAAATATCATCTTAAACTCGTATATATTAAATCACACAGATAAAAAAAATTATTAAAATAAAACTGTATTAAAAATAGAAAAGGTATTTTAAAAACAAAAACTTAAAAAGATTTAGAGATAAAAATATATCTTTGATTTCGAAAACAGGTTAATTAATCAGAAATCGAAATGATTGTTAATTAGTTAAATGTAAACCAGCCTTGGGCATTTAAATGTAAAAACATCGGTCAGATAGGAAAACAATAGAAACAAATAGCCAATGAAAGAAATCCATCGGGAAATCGGACCTCAGCGAAAGGATCATCACATCGATGACATAATGCCAAGTCAATCCTTCGAATACGTATAAAAGGAAAATTTGGAAATTATTAATTAGTGATTGATTATTGATTATTACGATGTGACTATATGTAGTAGTACAGAGTTGGAGGTGATGGAATTGACAGACGCACTGTCAATTCTGTCAGCTGTTAAAGAAAGGAGAAATGAACTATCGTTTTCTACATTGAGGACTAATTAAAGCAAAAATCTCCGGATGGATAAATAAATCGGCCTTAAGAATATTAACCTCTTTAGGACGGCATAAGAATTTACGTTCATGGCAAGCAACGGATAAAGTTGGACGTTTTAAAAATCGTAAGAACTTTATATTCACTTGAAACAATAAGAACTCTAAATTTTAATACTTTTTAGTAAATAATGCAATAGAATCCTATCTGACCAAACTAAATTCTTCATTAATAATGTTATTTGATGTATTTGTTATTTATTTATTTAAAATCATTTCCATTTATTTAAATTTGTTCTTTAAGTTTATTTATGATTTCTGTTTTCCGATGAATTAAAATATATCAATGTTAAACATAAGTCGGGCGTGAATGGCTGTATAGATTTGTAAAGTTATATTAGGGGAGGGTAATCTTAGGTTATTTGTGTCATTGTTAAATTGGGTCAATGGATTGGATATATTGATGTAGTTAGTAGATGTAGTCGGAGATTCGCTACTGGCAGAATCACTTCATACGCCGCACTCTCCCGTTTTGCCTATGGAAGGAATTATAAGACGCAGAGCGCAGTTCCTTTCTATGGAGTTTTTTTTTATTGCTCTTCTTGTCTGATAGATGTCATATTCCTATTTCTCGAGATGCAATTTCTTCTCTTAACTTTTGGTGCCGCCGTATTTCGTATTACATTGAATGCATCGATATATCAGATGGATTGATGCCAGTTTGACTACGAATTTTAACCTAAGGTTAAATAGGGATAGAATGTTTATTTTCAAAAGCAAATTTATGTGGTCTATTCATACTCGACCCTAAATAGAAATGCATTAAATTTAAGTTGTTTATAGATGCTTGCATGAATTGTTTATTGGTTAACTATGTTTTGTGTTTCCATATTTGATCAAAATATATAGACATTCGATAAATAATGATACCTTATGGTGAGTATCAAAAATGTATTTATTCGGATGTCTTTTAAGTTATTGGTGACAATGCAAGTATCTTATGGTGAATACTATTAGGTTACGTATAAATTTCCCTCCGCAATTGTCAGTAATCAATAATTTTGTATTTTGATCGTTTATGTTTACTTTGAAATGTGTTTAACCATGTAATCTATGTAACTGATCTATAGCAACATATTAAAACAAGCTTTTATAATCCCATCTGTGCGAACATAATTAAAATGTAAACTGATAATATAATAGAAATTAAAATCTAAGGTAAAGTTAAAAATAATGTTAAATTTTGAAATGTAAAACTAATACTAAAATAATTTTAAATCTTATATATATGTGCATAAATAAATGTTTGTATGTTAATTACTGGCAGTGGCTTATTTTATTTATTTTTTTAATATTGAAATATGATTAGATAAGATATTATATTATTTAATCTCTGCTATTCCACTGAGCTAGTGACATGGGCTAATGACCGGAATCAAAATTTAAAAAAAAAAAAAATATTTTTTTTTGACTGACGTATCTGCCTACTTTATAAATTTTTCTAGGTTCAAATGCCTAGATGGCGCCCTGTAGTGCAGATTACGTTAAGTCACCTTTTCCGGATCGTTACAATATATATATATATGGCTGCAGAAAGGAGTTTGCTATTAACTGAAAGGAGACCCTTTGATTCCTCTTGGAGGCCTTAAAGGAACCGAGCAGGGCAAATTCCTAATGTCCACTCCATACGTTCTTGTCGTTGCAGTTGTTATTACTATGTGATTATTCATATAGTATACGAACATGGATGGGCTGCTCACCAACACGCATTAGCCAGCATGGTGAGTTTATTGGCTTTTTACCTCTGAGTTTAAGATCAAGAAACACCATGGTCTTTCTTCTCAGTGCCTGATAAGGCAGAATGAATGTTTGTGTAAATGATAAATATTTTTCCAATACATATATACAATTATGACAGACAAAAATAAAGCATGGCCCTTATTCCCAGGAGGCTGTAAAGTCACCAACCAAGGCAGCAGTTGGTGGCCGAAGGCGGAAGGTGCTAAGAATCCCCTGATTGCGGACCCAGGCTGCCATTTGATGACGACTTTTTATTTAGGTACTTACAACTGCAGATCACTTTCAAGTGAAGGAAGATTGCAAGAATTAGAAGAAGAACTGTCTTATATTAAATGGGACATTATTGGACTTTGTGAAGTTAGAAGAAAAGGAGAAGAAACAATTGATTTAAAAAGTGGACATATACTCTATTATAAAGGCACACAAATTGGAAATACACGTGGAGTAGGATTCATTATAAATAAAAAGTGGAAGAACAATATTGTGGAGATTGATGGTGTATCGGACAGAGTGGCAAGATTAGTTATACAACTTAATAGCAGATACCAAATGCAGATAATTCAGGTTTATGCCCCAACAAGTTCTCATAGTGATGAAGTAGTAGAAGATTTTTATATGGATGTACAAAAGGCTTTTGATCAGAGTAAACAACATTTTAAAATTGTTATGGGAGACTTTAATGCTAGAATTGGTAGACAAATGAAAGATGAAACTGCTGTAGGTAATTTTGGTTATGGTAATAGAAATGAGAGAGGACATAGACTTGTGGAGTTTGCAGAAAAAGAAAAACTTTATATTATGAATTCATTTTTTGAGAAAAATGTTAAAAGGAAATGGACATGGAAGCATCCAAATGAAGGTACAGCAGAATTGGATTATATTTTGACTAACAGAAAATACATATTTCAAGATTGTAATGTTCTTAATAAATTTAACACAGGAAGTGATCATCGATTAGTAAGGTGTAAGTTACGTTTTAATGTAAAACTAGAGAGACAAAAATTATTAAGAAAAACAATATTTACAGTTGATATTCCTAATCTTCAGAAACATTCTAATGAATTTAAATTAGAACTTACAAATAGGTTTCAAGTGTTAGGAGATTTTGAACATGATTCAGATTTGAATGAAATTAATATGAAAATAACTGATACACTTTTAAAAACTGCAACAAACATAGCTGGTAGAAAAAAAACAGCAATTGACTAATAAAATTTCTACTGAGACTAGAGAATTTATGAAGAAAAGAAGGAATATGAAGATATACAAAAATGATGTATTAAAAAGAATTGAATATCTCGAATTTTGTAAAATGGTACGGAAAAGAGTTGAAAATGATATAAGAAAGTATAAATGTGAAATAGCAAGGAAAGCTGTAGAAGAAAATAAAAGTCTCAAAAATGTTAAACAACATTTTGGTATTGGTAGGAAATTTATATCTGCAATAAGAAAAAAAGATGGAATTATTACTAAAAAGAGAGATGACATCATGAAATTGGTAGAAGATTTTTATCAAGAATTATATAGTAATAAAGAACAAGTACCTCCTATATCTATTACATCTTCCGAATTGCCCAGAATTTTAAATGAAGAAGTGAGACATGCAATTAAGTGTATGAAGAAAGGAAAGGCTCCAGGAAATGATGGACTTATAATTGATATATTAAAAGAAGCAGGTGAAGAAATAGAAACAATTTTAGCAAAGTTATATACCAAATGTCTAAATGATAAAGATGTACTGGAAGATTGGAAGAATGCAGTAATATTATTAATATTTAAAAAAGGTGATAAAGAAGATATTAGAAATTACAGACCTATCAGCCTTTTATCAGTTTTATATAAAATTTTTACCAAGATAATTACAACTCATCTACAGAGAACTTTGGATTTCCACCAACCAAGAAAACAAGCTGGATTTAAAAGTGGTTTTAGTACAATAGATCATATCCAGATATTGAGAGGACAAATGAATATGAGTTGTCATTATGTTTTGGATTTGTAGATTATGAAAAGGCATCCGATTCTATACACATTTCTTCAGTGATTAAAGCATTGGATCATCAAGGTATAGATCCAGGATATTGTCATACTTTAAAGAATATTTATAAAAATGCAACAGCAACAATTAGATTACATAATGATACTGGAAAAATCAACATTGAGAAAGGTGTAAGACAAGGTGACTCCATATCTCCAAAACTCTTTACAGCAGTGCTGCAAGAAGTATTTTGTGGATTAAAATGGGAAACTAAAGGAGTGAAAGTAAATGGAGAGTATTTAAGTCATTTAGATTTCACAGATGATGTAGTTGTTTTTGCAATTATTGTTCTGAGGTGCAGGAAATGTTGCAGAAGTTAGCAGATGAAAGTAGAAAAGTAGGACTAAAGAAAAATGTTAAAAAGACTAAAGTAATGTTTAATCGATTTGCTCAAAATATGAAAATAAAGATTGATTATGAAGAATTAGAAGAAGTTAACAGTTACAAATACCTTGGTCAGATTATTAATACAGATGGAAACATAATGGAGGAAATTAATCATAGAATTAAACTTGGTTGGAGTGCTTTTGGTAGAAATAACTTGATACTAAAAGGAAATATGCCTATGTGTTTGAAAAGGATGGTTTTTAACAAATGTGTTTTACCAGTTCTTACTTATGGATCTGAGACTTGGACACTTAATAGAAGAGCAATACAGAGACTTCAGACCACTCAAAGGAGTATGGAGAGATGTATGTTGGGAGTAACAAGAAGAGATCAAAAATGCAATGTATGGGTAAGACAACAAACAGGTGTTACTGACCTTATTGAAAAAATTAAAAGATTGAAATGGAGTTGGGCTGGACATATTGCTAGAAGAGATGATAATAGATGGACAATTGAAATTTTAAACTGGATTCCAAGAGATTGTAAAAGACCCAGAAAGAGACCACATGTGAGATGGATGGATGAAATAAGAAAATGTGCAGGGGTGTTGTGGAGAAGAGAAGCTAAAGATCGGAGAAGATGGATTAAACTTGGAGAGACCTTCATCCTGCAGTGGATTGATAATGGTTGATGATGATGATGATGATATATATATATATATATATATATATATATATATATATATATAATAATTCAAACAAATATATTTAACACAGTATTCAAAATTAAATAATATATTCTTTACTAGAAGTACTTTCAATTGTTTCACTGACAATCTTTATCATCTGTTAATACAAACGTACAAAAAATAAATACTTGCATTACCCATCATTCAATCTATTCAAATTTTCCCACAATTCTGTTATCTTTATATTAGCTGATTGTTTATTCATTAAACCACCTCTATTCCTAAATATCATCATTGCCTCTTTAATTTTACATTTTTCACTACACCTTTCAATTTGAATAATTTTTATATCTCTATTATTAAATTTAAAACCATAATTATATGTTTTATTATGATCAAATATAATTGATGGATTATTCATATTTACTGAAGATATATTTTCTTTCTGTACACGTTTATATAATGTCTTATGATCATTATATCGTTTTTTTAATGTATATTTGGATTCACCTATATATTTTATTCCACAACCACATTCCAACATATATATATAACAGAACTTAATTCAAACTTAGAAATCTTGGCTTTGGAGTTATTTATCATATCATTTATATTATTTGAAGAGAAAAAAGAAATTCTACACAAACCACTAAAAAGTTTATTAATTAATTTAGCTTGTTGATTAGATATAAAGGGAATAGAAATCCATTTATCACTTTTTAATTTACTTAATATTTTCTTATTATTACTCTTATTTTGATTATATTTTGTAATTGTATTTTAAATAATATTCCTTCCATAACCAACATTCAACATATCAGTAATATATACATTAATATTTTCAATTTTATCACTAATAAATTTGCACAAATAATCATTTCTAAATAAAAATGATTTCAAACCAGCTAATTTATGATTAATATGAACTTTAGAATTATATGGAATATAACCCCTAATTTCCACAGCTTTTAAAATCATATTATAATCAAACACATTATTATTTCTTTTAATAAATATATCTAAAAACTTTATAGAATCTTCCTTCTCTTCATTTAACACCCATTTTACATTATAAATCATATTTAACTCATTAAACAAATTAACTATTATTTCATTATGTGCACATATAAATATATCATCAACATATCTACAATATACTTTAATTCCTTTATATTTTATCTGAGACAATATCTTAACCTCATAATTATAAATAAAAAAATTACAAAGCTGTGAAAAAAGTGAATTAAATAATATTGATACATATAGAATGAAATTTATTAATGACATTTTAATGACTGCTAAAAAGAAAAAAAGTTATTGATGCAAAGACATATTACAGTTTATATCCGTCGTCTGCAGTGTTTCCAAGAATCTTTGCAAATATAAAATTGCATAAATATTGTTATCCATTAAGAGTAATTGTTGATTTTTGTGGTGTTTTTTATTATAATGCTTGTAGATATATTGAAAAAATAATGCAAGATGTGCTTGGATTTGGAGATTATACGATTTCATCATCATTTGATTTTATTAATAGGATTAAAAATATAAAAATTGATAATAATGATGTTATGTGTACACTTGACATATCTGAAATGTATGGTTCAATTAATCGTATAGAATCAATAGAGATTATTGAAAGAGCTTTGTTTTTAAAATCTATAGATAATAATATTAGGAATTTTATTGTTAAAATATTAAGATTTGTGAATGATAATATATATGTTAAGTTTAATGATTGTTTTTATAAAATGAATTTTGATTGGCCAATGGGTCTTCCGGTGGTATCACAGCTTTGTAATTTTTTTATTTCTAATTATGAGGTTAGGATATTGTCTCAGATAAAATATAAAGGAATTAAAGTATATTGTAGATATGTTGATGATGTATTTATTAGTGCACATAATGAAATATTAGTTAATTTGTTTAATGAGTTAAATATGATTAATAATGTAAAATGGGTGTTAAATGAAGAGTAGGAAGATTCTATAAAGTTTTTAGATATATTTATTAAAAGAAATAATAATGTGTTTGATTATAATATGATTTTAAAACCTGTGGAAATTAGGGGTTATATTCCATATAATTCTAAAGTTCATTTTAGTCATAAATTAGCTGGTTTGAAGTCATTTTTATTTAGAAATGATTATTTGTGCAAATTTATTAGTGATAAAATTGAAAATATTAATGTATATATTACTGATATGTTGAATGTTGGTTATGGAAGGAATATTATTTATAATACAATTACAAAATATAATCAAAATAAGAGTAATAATAAGAAAATATTAAGTAAATTAAAAAGTGATAAATGGATTTCTATTCCTTTTATATCTAATCAACAAGCTAAATTAATTAATAAACTTTTTAGTGGTTTGTGTAGAATTTCTTTTTTCTCTTCAAATAATATAAATGATATGATAAATAACTCCAAATCCAAGATTTCTAAGTTTGAATTAAGTTCTGTTATATATATATGTTGGAATGTGGTTGTGGAATAAAATATATAGGTGAATCCAAATGTACATTACAAAAATGATATAATGATCATAAGACATTATATAAACGTGTACAGAAAGAAAATATATCTTCAGTAAATATGAATACTCCATCAATTATATTTGATCATAATAAAACATGTAATTATGGTTTTAAATTTAATAATAGAGATATAAAAATTATTCAAATTGAAAGGTGTAGTGAAAAATGTAAAATTAAAGAGGCAATGATGATATCTAGGAATAGAGGTGGTTTAATGAATAAACAATCGGCTAATATAAAGACAACAGAATTGTGGGAAATTTGAATAGATTGAATGATGGGTAATGCAAGTTTTTATTTTTTGTACGTTTGTATTAACAGTTGATAAAGATTGTCAGTGAAACAATTGAAAGTACTTCTAGTAAAGAATATATTATTTAATTTTGAATACTGTGTTAAATATATTTGTTTGAATTATTATTATATAATTTAAAAATACAGACATTTAATGGTTGTAATTATATATATATATATATATATATATATATATATAAACAAAAAAAGACTTATAAATCCAATAAATAATATAATATTTCAACCAGAGGACTGGTTTTCATCAGAAAGAAAAAATACACAGTAAAATGGAGATCACCATTTTACTGTGTATTTTTTCTTTCTGATGAAAACCAGTCCTCTGGTTGAAGTATTATATTATATTATTTATTTGATTTATAAGTCTTTTTTTGTTTTTATATGTATTTCCCTTGGTTAGTTCATTATATATATATATATATAAAGCTGTAGAAGAAAATAAAAGTCTTAAGAATGTAAAACAACATTTTGGTATTGGTAGGAAATTTATATCTGCAATAAGAAAAAAAGATGGAATTATTAATAAAAGGAGAGATGACATCATGAAATTGGTAGAATATTTTTATCAAGAATTATATAGTAAAAAAGAACAAGTACCTCCTATATGTATTACATCTTCCAAATTGCCCAGAATTTTAAATGAAGAAGTGAGACATGCAATTAAATGTATGAAGAAAGAAAAGTCTCCAGGTAATGATGGAATTATAATTGATATATTAAAAGAAGCAGGCGAAGAAATAGAAAATTTTTTAGCAAAGTTATATACCAAATGTCTAAATGATAAAGACGTACCAGATGATTGGAAGAATGCAGTAATAATATTAATATTTAAAAAAGGTGATAAAGAAGATATTAGAAATTACAGACCTATCAGCCTTTTATCAGTTTTATATAAAATTTTTCCAAGATAATTACTACTCATCTACAGAGAACATTGGATTTCCACCAACCAAGAGAACAAGCTGGATTTAAAAGTGGTTTTAGTACAGTAGATCATATCCAGGTATTGAGAGAAGTTATAGAAAGGGCAAATGAATATGAGTTGCCATTATGCTTAGGATTTGTAGATTATGAAAAGGCATTTGATTCTATAAACATTTCTTCAGTGATTAAAGCATTAGATCATCAAGGTATAGATCCAGGATATTGTCATATTTTAAAGAATATTTATAAAAATGCAACAGCAACAATTATATTACATAATGACACTGGGAAAGTGAACATTGAGAAAGGTGTAAGACAAGGTGACTCCATATCTCCAAAACTTTTTACAGCAATGCTGCATGAAGTATTTTGTGGATTAAAATGGGAAACTAAAGGGGTGAAAGTAAATGGTGATTATTTAAGTCATTTAGATTTCGCAGATGATGTAGTTGTTTTTGCAAATAATGCTTCAGATCTGCAGGAAATGTTGCAGGAATTATCAGATGAAAGTAGGAAAGTAGGACTAAAGATAAATGTTAAAAAGACTAAAGTAATGTTTAATCGATTTGCTCAAAATATGAAAATAAAGATTGATTATGATGAATTAGAAGAAGTTAACAGTTACAAATACCTTGGTCAGATTATTAATACAGATGGAAACATAATGGAGGAAATTAATCATAGAATTAAACTTGGTTGGAGTGCTTTTGGTAGAAATAACTTGATACTAAAAGGAAATATGCCTATGTGTTTGAAAAGGAAGGTTTTTAACAAATGTGTTTTACCAGTTCTTACTTATGGATCTGAGACTTGGACACTTAATAGAAGAGCAATTCAGAGACTTCAGACCACTCAAAGGAGTATGGAGAGATGTATGTTGGGAGTAACAAGAAGAGATCGTAAACGCAATGTATGGGTAAGAGAACAAACAGGTGTCACTGACCTCATTGAAAAAATTAAAAGATTGAAGTGGAGTTGGGCTGGACATATTGTTAGAAGAGATGATAATAGATGGACAATTGAAATTTTAAACTGGATTCCAAGAGATTGTAAAAGACCCAGAAAGAGACCACATGTGAGATGGATGGATGAAATAAGAAAGTGTGCAGGGGTGATGTGGAGAAGAGAAGCTAAAGATCGGAGAAGATGGATTAAACTTGGAGAGACCTTCATCCTGCAGTGGATTGATAATGGTTGATAATGATGATGATGATATATACGGTGAGAATTATTATACACATTTATATACAAAAATATGAACCACATAATTATTACATTATTATCGATTAACCTAAAAACTATATAATGCTTTCATGATATATAACTATGCAAAACCATAAATTTCTAATTAAAGATAGAAAATGATTTATTTTAATCTACCTATTTTTTTCTCTCTTTAGTTTTAACAGTACTAAAAAATAATACCAAGAATTGAAATATATATTTTTTTATTTTTTTAATCAAACCTTAATATATTTATCATCTGAAAAAAATATTATACCTCATCGAATACCTTTCATATAAATAAGTTATTATTACCTTTATTATTCATTTACTTCCTTTAATAATTGTTCTCATATATTTGTTTGATTTTAACTCTTTATATTCAATTTTTTTTTTTGCTTATATAATTTTTACTAATTAAATATTGTGGTTTTGAAATAAGAAAGGAGTTATGATCATTTATTTTTCAGAAAGTATTATTCTCAGTTATTATGAAGTCCATCATTTTCACCTATTATTAATCCACTGCAGAATGAAGGCCTCTCCAATCTCTAGCCTTTCTTCTCCATATCACACCCTTCCTCATTTCATACATCCATGTTACATGTGATCATTTTCTTTATCGTATACAATCTCTTGGGATCCAGTTTAAAATTTCTACTGTCCACCTATTATCATCTCTTCCAACAATATGTCCAACCCAACTTCACTTCAGTCTCTTAATTCTTTTAATGATGGTAATAACACCTGTTTGGTCTCTCACTTATGTATTTCAGTTTCAGTCTTTTTTTGTTATCCCTAACATGTACTTCTTCATACTTAATTGAATGGTTTGAAGTCTCTATATTACTCTTTTGTTATGTTTCCATGCCTAAGATCCATAAAGGAGACCTGCCAAAACACTTTTATTGAAAACCTTTTTTTCCAAACACATAGGCATAATTTCTTTTAATATTAAGTTATTTATACCAAAAGCTCTCCAGTCATGTTTATTCTTGATTACTTTTATCCTAATTATGTTTTCATCTACAGTAATAATCTGATCACCATATATGTAAATATTAATTGATTATTTTTATTTTATTTTTTGAGAAAATCCATTGAACATTACTTTAGTCTTTTTAACATTTACTTTTAATCATATTTTCTTACTTTTATCTGATAACTCTTGCAACATTTCTTGAAGCTCTAAAGCATTATTTGCAAAAACCAACTAACTACATTGTCTGCAAAATTTAGAATATTTAAATAATCTCCATTTACTTTTACTTCTTTATATTCACAAAATATTTCTTGCAAAACTGTTGTAAAAAGTATTGGGGATATGGAGTTATCCTGTTGTACACTTTTCTTAATGTTATTATTTTTAATATCATTGTTTAATCTAATTGTTGCTGCTGCATTTTTATAAATATTCTTCAGAATATGACAATATTCTTGGTCTATATCTTGATGATCCAATGCTTTAATCACTGAAGAAATGTTTATACAATCAAATACTTTTTCATAATCTACAAATCCAAAACATAATGACAACTCATATTCATTTGTCCTTTCTATAACTTCTCTCAATACCTGGATATGATCTACTATACTAAAACCACTTTTAAATCCAGCTTGTTTTTTTGGTTGGTGGAAATCCAATGTTCTCTGTAGACGAGTTGTAATTAACTTAGTAAAATGTTTGTATAAAACTGATAAAAGGCTGACAGGTCTGTAATTTCTAATATCTTCTTTATCACCTTTTTAAAATATTAATATT
Source organism: Epiperipatus broadwayi (assembly GCA_028023455.1). Taxonomy (NCBI): domain Eukaryota; kingdom Metazoa; phylum Onychophora; class Udeonychophora; order Euonychophora; family Peripatidae; genus Epiperipatus; species Epiperipatus broadwayi. The sequence continues at coordinate 875,156 of JAQFVV010000295.1, read as the reverse complement.
AATACTGCATTCTTCAAAACATCTGGCACATCTTCATCATTTAGACATTTGGTATATAATTCACTAATTTTTTTTTTTTTCACCTGTTTCTTTTAAGATATCATTTATAATTCCATCATTATCTGGAGCATTTCCTTCTTCATAAATTTAGTTGTGTGTATCACTTCTTAAATTTAAAATCCTGGATAATTCAGAAGATATAGTAGTTGTTGGAGGTACTTTTCCTTGTTATTACTTGCTATATAATTCTTGATAGAACTCTTCTACACATTTCATGTTGTCATCTCTCTTTTTAGTAATAGTCACATTTTTTTTTCTTATTGCAGAAATAAGTTTGCTACCTATACCAAGATGTAGTTTTACACTCTTAAGATTTTTATTCTCTTCTATAGATTGTTTACTATTTCACAATTTATTTTTCTTGTTATACTGTCAACTCTTTTTCACACTGCATTACAAAATTAGAGATTTTTAATTCTTCTTAATGCATCACTTTTGTATATTTTCAAATTTCTTATTTTCATCATAAATTGTCTTGTATCAGAAAAAATTTAGCTGGTCAATTGTTGCTTTTTCATACCAGTCATCTTTGTTGTAGTTTTTAAAAATGTATCAATTGTCTTTCTAATGATTTCATTTAAATCTGGATCATGTTCAAAATCTGTTAATATTTGAAAATAATTTGCAAGTTGTAATTTAAATTTATTGGAATATTTTTGAAGATTAGGAATATCAGCTATGAATATTGTTTTTCTTAATAACTTGTGTCTCTCAAGTTTTACATTAACACATATCTTATATCTTACTAATAGATGATTACTTCCTGAATTGACTTTATTAAAAACATTACAATCTTGAAATACATAATTTCTAATAGTCAAAATACAATACAATTCTGCTGTACCCTCATTTAGATGTTTTCATGGCCAATTGTGTTTAACATTTTTTTCAAAAAATAATTCATAATATAAAGTTTTTCTTTTTCTGCAAACTCCATAAATCTATGTCATCTCTCATTTCTATCACCATAACCAAATTTACCTATAGCACTTTCATCTTTCAATTCTTTACCAATTCTAGTATTAAAACATCCCATGATGGTTTTAAAATATTGTTTGGTCAAATTAAAAGATTTTTGTATATTCATATACCAATCCTTTATTTCTTTGTCACAATGAGAACTTGTTGAAGCATAAACCTGAATTATCTGTATTTGATATATGCTATTAAGATGAATAAATAATCTTGTTGCATTGTCAGATACATTATCAATATCCACAATGTTGTTTTTCCACTTTTTATTTATAATTAATCCTACTCCACTTGTATTTCCATGTTTGTTCCTTTGTAATACAGTACAGGTTCACTTTTTAAATCAATTGTCTCTTCATCTTTTCTTCTAATTTCATAGAGTCCAATAATGTCTCATTTAATATAAGACAGTTCTTTCAAGTCTTGCATTTTTCTTTCACTTGAAAGTGATCTGCAGTTGTAAGTACTTAAATAAAAAGTCATCATCAAATGGCAGCCTGGGTCCACAACCAGGAGATACTTAGCACCCTCCACTGAAGAATGATTTGATATACATGCTATCTAACTGAACAACACAACAAACAAAGACAATTTTTTTTCAAGATATGCTTTATTAAAAAGCAAACTATAGAGTAGCAATTAATCTAAGATACTAAGCATTTGACACAGCTAACATAATGGCCACAACATTACATTAACAAATCAGATTATTGTTTGGAAAGGTAAAAATGTTAAACAAACGTTTTATTAAATCACATTGTTTTCTACATAAATAATATAATGAAAACACAATATTTTAATCTCTATTTTACAAATCTTATATTTATTAATTTTATTAAATTATGGAATTGTTGTAAAGTACATTAGTGATTTATTAAAGCTTTGAATAAAATCTTATCATAATTAATGTTTGTGGTTTATCTTTTAAGAAAATAACATTTTGTGTGGAATTAATTTGTATTTTTGTAGTATTACCTCAATAATATTATGTAGATATTGTCATTAATTTGAAAAATAGCATTATGTTAAATAAAATTGTGTTGTATTTTCAAAAATAACATATATATATATATATATATATATATATATATATATATATATATATATATATATATATATATATATATTATATTTAATATTATAAAATATAAATTCAAACAATACAATAATTAATACAGTAACAATATTTTAAACAAATATATCCAATTTAATAGAAGTACTTTCAACTATCTATGTAGTCGTTTCAACTAGACTCAAATTGTATAGAAAAACCGTACAAATGTAAACAAAAGCAATACGTCATAATCAATTTCCCACAATTCATTAATTTTATATTGTCTGTCTATTTATCAACTGTTGCTTTCACTTTTTATAACATACTTTTTAATTTCTTTTTATTATTCTTTCATACACAGAATTTTAACTTTATTAAAATCAAAACAAAACCTAATTACATTTACATTATGATCAAAAATACTGATGGTGATCATCATCATTCTAACATTCTCTTTCTTATTTACTCGTTATAATAACAAATGCTCCCTTATCTTTCCCATGTACATCGAGATTCCCCAATATATCCTTTCCACAAAAACATAGCCATTTATATATTCACAACTTTGATTTAAAATACCACACCTATTTTTGAATTATTTATTAATCTATTTAAATTAGAGTAGTATAAAAGCAACTCGACATATATTTTTATATATCTTTTTATAAATTTAACCTGTTCATTACAAATAAATGGTATTGATATCCAAGTATATTTTATTTTATCAATATCTATAGCATCTAAAATATTTCTATTATTATTATTAAACTTAGTAACAATATTATAAATTAATTTATGATCATATCCAACATTTAACAAATCCATAATAAATACATTTATGTTACTTATTTTATCAGAACTATATTTACATAATTTATTATTCCTAAATAAAAATGATTTTAAACTGGATAATTTATGTGCAATTGGCACATTTGAATACCAAGGAATATATCCTCTTTTTTCAATATCTTTATTACCATACAATAATCTAATTTATTTTATTAGCGTAACTTTAATATCTAAATACTAATTACTTTTTCTTCAAAAGATTTACTCCATTTTAAACCTTCTAAACTATTTAATTCATTGAATAATACATTTATAATATCTAAACTTCCACAAACGAAAACATCATCAACATACCTGTAATAAATTTTAATACCTTGGCAATATATATTAGTATTAAGAATTATATCTTCATATCTTGATACCACAAAACTACATATTTGTGAAACTACAGGAAGTCCCATAGGCCATCCATAATCCATTTTATAATAATTTTCATTAAATATAGCATATATATTTTTATCAATAAAATATAATACATCATTTACAAATTTTACTTTTTTAACATCAACTTTTTTAACCTTAAACATCTAATATAATTTTTATAGATTTTAATCTATCTATTGAACCTACATCTCACATATATCAAATGTACAAATACTATCATTATTATTAATATTAATATTTTGAATTATACTATTAATTCATCCTTTGATTTTGTAAAGAAATTCAAAATATTAATATTAATAATAATGATAGTATTTGTACATTTGATATATGTGAGATGTACGTTCAATAGATAGATTAAAATCTATAAAAATTATATTAGATCTTTAAGGTTAAAAAAAGTTGATGTTAAAAAGTAAAATTTGTAAATGATGTATTATATTTTATTGATAAAAATATATATGCTATATTTAATGAAAATTATTATAAAATGGATTATGGATGGCCTATGGGACTTCCTGTAGTTTCACAAATATGTAGTTTTGTAGTATCAAGATATGAAGATATAATTCTTAATACTAATATATATTGCCAAGGTATTAAAATTTATTACAGGTATGTTGATGATGTTTTCGTTTGTGGAAGTTTAGATATTATAAATGTATTATTCAATGAATTAAATAGTTTAGAAGGTTTAAAATGGAGTAAATCTTTTGAAGAAAAAGTCAATTCAGTATTTAGATATTAAAGTTACCGTAATAAAAATAAATTAGATTATTGTATGGTAATAAAAGATATTGAAAAAAGAGGATATATTCCTTGGATATTCAAATGTGCCAATTGCACATAAATTATCCAGTTTAAAATCATTTTTATTTAGGAATAATAAATTATGTAAATATAATTCTGATAAAATAGGTAACATAAATGTATTTATTATGGATTTGTTAAATGTTGGATATGATCATAAATTAATTTATAATATTGTTACTAAGTTTAATAATAATAGAAATATTTTAGATGCTATAGATATTGATAAAATAAAATATACTTGGATATCAATACCATTTATTTGTAATGAACAGGTTAAATTTATAAAACAGATATATAAAAATATATGTCGAGTTGCATTTTATACTACTCCTAATTTAAATAAATTAATAAATAATTCAAAAAATAGGTGTGGTATTTTAAATCAAAGTTGTGCAATATATAAATGGCTATGTTTTTGTGGAAAGGCATATATTGGGGAATCTCGATGTACATTGGAGAAAAGATCAAGGGAGCATTTGTTATTATATAAACGGTGCACAAATCAAGACAAGAGAATGTTAGAAATGATGATGTATCACCATCAGTATTTTTTGATCATAATGTAACATGTAATTATGGTTTTGATTTTGATTTTAATAAAGTTAAAATTCTGTGTATTGAAAGAAATAATAATAAACGCAAAATTAAAGAGCTATGTTAATAAAAAGTGAAAAGCAACAGTTGATAAATAGACAGACAGCCAATATAAAAATTAATGAATTGTGGGAAAATTGATGTATGACGTATTACTTTTGTTTACATTTGTAACGGTTTTTTTCTAATACAATTTGAGTCTAGTTGACAACGACTACATAGATAGTTGAAAGTACTTCTATTAAATTGGTATATATTTGTTTAAAATATTGTTACTGTATTAATTATTGTATTGTTTTGAATAATTATATATATTTTATTATAATTGGAATACAGACATTGATTAATAATTTATATATATATATATATATATATATATATATATATATATATATATATATATATATGTTCACTAGATGGAGCTTACCACTAGCTTCAAAACAAGCTTTAATTATAAGTGCCAGCATAGAAAGAATTCAAAATCTCTATCGGGAAATTCTCATCTCCAGACCAATTGGTTTTGAGTTTATGGCTCACCTCAGTGAAGAGTTAGGATTTCAGGCACTAGATCTAAAACTCCAACTCAGCCATCAGCACTTATTTAATATATTAGTATCACTTTGAAAACTTGGAATTTTTCAGACACATAAATGTCTTCAAATACAGCCTTACAAACCAGATAGCTATATGGGCCCTAACTCAGTTCAGTTTCACCACATATTAATAGCTAAAGCAATATAACCTCACAAAAGCCTTAAATGGTAAACATATAATAATTAATAAAACAAGACACAAATTGTGCAGCTTGCATAAAAGTTTGTGCTAAAATGTTCACTAGATGGAGCTTACCCATAGCTCCAAACCAAGCTTTAATTATAAGTGGCAACAGAAAAAAAAATTCAAAATCTCTATCAGAAAATCCTCATTTCCAGACCAATTGGTTTTGAGCTTAATGGCTGACCTCAGGGATCATTTTAGCATAAGCTTAAAAGCAAGTTGCACAATTTGTGTTTTGTTTATATATATATATATATATATATATATATATATATATATATAAATATATATATATAGATAGATAGATAGATAGATAGATAGATAGATAGATAGATAGATAGATAGATAAAGCACATTTTTACATATATATTATAATTGAAATAATAAATTTAATGCTTTACAAACTATTACAAACAATCCTTAAATCCACAGAAGTACGTTTGGTTAATTTCTTAAACCTGCCTCAACTGCCATTAAATTCAAAAACAAAAGCGGAAGAAAACGTCATTATTCAAATTCCACAAATCTCGTATTTTAATGTTAGCAGCTTGTTGATTTATTAAATGCATTTCATTCCTGTTTATAAAAATTGCCTTTTTAATTTTTCTTTTACTATGGTTTCTCTCTTCATGAAGAATTTTAACATTTTCAAAATCAAATTAAAATTTATATTTACATATTTTTTCGTGATCAAAGGAAACTGAAGGAGATATTAAATCACCATTATTTTTACTTTTTACATGCTTATATAACAGTTCATGCTCCTTCAATTTCTTCTCAATACTGCACCTAGATTCACCTATATATGATAGCATACAATCACAAAAAATTTGATATATAACATTACTTTTCTGCTTGACAGGTATGACATCCTTAGAATTATTGATTAATTTATTAATATTGTTTGGAATGTAGAATGAAACATTAAACACATTCTTATATAAATCCTTAAAAAATTTCACTTGTGGATTTGAAATAAATGGAATAGATATCCATTGTTTCAAATCCACAATGGACATCTATTCCATTTATTTCAAATCCACAAGTGAAAATTTTTAAGGATTTATATAAGAATGTGTTTAATGTTTCATTCTACATTCCAAAAAATATTAATAAATTAGTCAATAATTCTAAGGATATCATACCTGTCAAGCAGAAAAGTAATGTTATACATCAAATTTTTTATGATTGTATGCTGTCATACATAGGTGAATCTAGGTGCAGTATTGAGAAGAGATTGAAGGAGCATGAATTGTTATATAAGCATGTAAAAAGTAAAAATAATGGTGATTTAATATCTTCTTCAGTTTCCTTTGATCATGAAAAAAACATGTAAATATAAATTTAAATTTGATTTTGAAAATGTAAAAATTCTTCATGAAGAGAAAAACCATAGTAAAAGAAAAATTAAAGAGGCAATTTTTATAAACAGGAATAAAATGCATTTAATAAATAGACAAACTGCTAACATTAAAATATGAGATTCACGGAATTTGAATTGATGACGTTTGCTTCGGCTTTTGTTTTTAAATTTAATGGCAGTTGAGGCAGGTTTAAAAATTAATTGAAAGTACTTCTGCAAATTTAAGGATTGTTTGTAATAGTTTGTAAACTGTTAAATTTATTATTCAATTATAATTACAATTTTGCTTTTAATTAACGGACATTTTATTATATATATATATATATCACAAATTGCAGGTATGTATATAAATGGATAAATTTATAAATAATTAATACATAAATTTATCTATTTAAATGCTTATTTGTGTTTTCTTAGATGTATTACAAATGTATGTTTTATTATTTGCAAATTATAATCTGGAGTATGCAATTAAATTGCTGACTATATATATAGTTAATTAAATCAATGACTATATATATAGTTAATTGAATCAATGTCTATTAACATAAGCAACATTAAAAATGTTGTGGCAAAGTATATAATTTAACATAATATTTTAACTTAAAATAGCTACATTCGATACTCCAATAATTCACTTATTCGAGTATTATTTTTCCCTAGTTTATCATATACTTGCTCTAAAATATACATGATTTTAAAATGTTAATTTACTCTGTGATGGAATTTGTACCTGCTGTTAAATAAATACCTCATGCCTTTGGTGCATCAACAATATAATGATATTGATCCTTGTAGATATAACTCAATTATTCAAATATATTTAGCCTTATAGCTGATGTATATTTATGCTATACACCTAAAATGAATTCACTGTATAAAGTTTGCCTCTAGTGTAAACCTTGCAAAACATGTGTAAATTAATTCTAATTCAACGATAACCTTCTTTGGGTCATACTCCCTGTTTTAAAAATAATGATAAAAATTTATTCAATCAGGTGATTAATTATTGACATGACTTCACTTCAATAATATTCTTAATATTAAATCCTTCATAAAGATGTTCAGCTAAGGATCCAGTCATTACTTCTTAAATACTTCTCTTTATAATATTTTAAATATAGAATATATTTAACTGCATACACTAACAATCTAAATAACTATATTTATACAATAAACACATACAAATGTAAATGCATAGATCATATATACGTAAAAGACAATACTAATCATATTTAAAGATAACAATCAAATTATCTGTTTAACATAAAAGACAGTGGTTATAATAGTGTTGTTAGCCGAGAGGTCAGCACAGCTGCCTTGCAAACAAGTAGTTGGTTGCAGACGGTTGTGGGATCGCCTCCCGGCCGATGCTATGACATATGAAAAAAATAATAATAATAAAATTCTTGAGCTATCTTTTATTCCAGTTGTTATACATTTCACGTAACTCGAAAACTTACAGGTATAATTACTGTTAATATATCTAAATTTTAATATTGCAAAACACTGTAAAATATTATTAGGAAACCATTTGTTTAAATAATACTTTCCTATTTTTATATATATTCATCAATATATTGAAAGAAGACACTTTTTAAAATAACATTTTTAATCAAAATTAACTTTTAAAATGAATTTTATAGTCAAGCATTGGTGGCCTAGCTGTTAGCATAGTTGCCTTCCAAGCAGCTGACCCGGATTCGCATCCCGGTCAACGCTTTGACATATATATATAAACAAATTTTATAATAGCAAAAATTTATTTTAGACAATAGAGAATTTAAAAATTAAATATTCAGGCAAATTAAATTTCACTTTAAATTACTTCTTTTAAATTAGTATTAGGGAATCAAGAAACAAACCATTCACTCTCCCTACCATATCAATATATCAATTTACAATACCTATATTGTTTTAAATTTAATATATAGTTCAACAGAATTATGTTCTTAATATAAGTCTAATTGGTAAAATTGCCTTTTAAAATAATTTATATCACTTTCTTAGATATATAACTATAGACAAACATTTCTTAGCAGGAATTCTTTCAGAAGTTAATTGTGAGGCTTCATACTTTAGGCTGATATTTTCTTCAAACACATGAAATATGCATAATTATTTTCATTCATTTTTTCTATCAAAAAAAAAAAAAGCTAAAATATCACATATAAGATTTTTTGAGAATATTAAATTTTTGTCCTTTGGCTTACAGGTTTATTTAATGAAAGTTGTCGCATAAATATGTCTTGATTCATCATCATCATATTTTTCAGTTACATTGAACTTTTTTAAAATAGCATTTTGAGTTAACAAATATAGGATTCAAAATAGACTTCAGGCATATTGGTGGTTTTCCAACTTCTTAGCCTCTAAACATTTTTGACTTTAATAGTGTCCCATTTGAAATAATGAAAAACAATAGATTTGAGAACTAATAGATACTTTCTATAAAAAATTTCTACTTATATACATTCTGATTGATCTATTTGCTTGTCATTACGTTAGTCATCTCTTTGTGTTATAACGTTAGTGTACTTTCTTGATTTCATAATTCTTACCTGTTTTAATTACATTTAAATTAAATAAAATATTTTATATACAATAATTATTTACTTAATCAGATTCTTATTTTGAAAGAAAGATCCACATTATATCTGCTATTATTACTTGTTTTCTTATTCTATTGTTTCTATTCACAAAAATACAACCTTCAAATTAAAATAAATCTTAATCTTATTTTTTTTAAATTTAAACAGAAATATAGATGTTTTAAGTAAACTTTACTTTTAATATCTATTTTTCTTTAATCTGTCTTTATCTTCCTTTTAAAGTAGACACACATACCAATATAAATTCCATCATTCATTCTTTTAAGTATATATTTTTTAAATTCTAAATCTTTCATTTTCCGGCTACATTAATTTATTCTACACTATAAAATATTATTTTGTTCTTAAATTTAAATCCTTCTTATTTTACTAAGAAAAGTTATTATATCATTATTTTTAGATATTTACTATTAAATATTATTTTACAACCCACTTAATGAATAATTATAATGCCACATTTTATTATCCAGACTCACATGCACTGTTAATCAGCTCAGCTACCTTTCATGTGTAAAATGATATGGCTAAGCATGAAATAGATATGACACAATCTATTTCACTATATATAATATAAATAAAATGACCGTTAATTAGAACAAAATTGCAGTCATTATAAAAATAATGAATATAACAGTAATAAACTATGATAAATAGTCTTTCAATCCACAGAAGTACTTTCGGTTAATTTCTTAAACCTGCCTAAACAATCTTTTAATCTGAAGAAGTACTTTCTGTTAATTTCTCAAACCTGCCTCAACTGCCATTCAATTCAAAAGGCAGGTTTAAGAAATTAAAAGAAAGTACTTCTGTGGATTGAAAGACTGTTTATAATAGTTTATTATTATTATATATTAATTCTAATATTCTCACGGATAAATAATGAATTCATATTATCATCACTACACACCTTATGATTTGAGAAAGAAGTTATTAGGAAAATACTTGTTACTGTACTGAAATGCCATTAGATTTTTACTACATAAAAGGTCCTGGAAAGGATATATATATAAATATAGAAAGAGTACTTTTGCTTTAATTTGACATTTTTAGTTATGCAATATTTGAAGATCACTAGCTGTAGATCCAAGCTTTAATCTTAAGCTGTGAATCCCAGAAAACCTTTGCCACTGCAAATTATAATAAGAAGTTCAATGACAGAATAAGTTTAGATCACTGATAAGCTTTAAGAATATTTAATCTTTTATCCAATTTTACAGTGGAAAACTATTTAATAATTAAGATTTTAGCTACTATTATGCCTAGATGTGAACAGAAAGCAGTATGTCAAGGTAAAAATGAACCAATTTCTTAAGAAAAAATACACTTCAGTACTTCTGCAATTTCTTTAACTGATACTTAACAAAAAATAAGGATATATTTTATTTGTTTATAAGTTGTTTTTTTCTATAAAATTATTAAATATTTATTTGTTAATAAGTAATATTTGCATATAATTATTGCTTGAATATATTTAATTTACAAGAAATTAGATTGTCAAAAATATACTGATGTTAAACAGAAAGTAATGTGTGGCAATAATTTTATTATTATTATTATTATTTTAATATGTCAAAGAATCAGGCAGGATGTGAACCCCGGGACAACTGCTTGTAAGGTGCTTGTGCTAACCACTTGGCCACCAATGCTTGACAAACTTTATTATTGCTTTGAAAACGCATTTTTAAATTGAAAAATTGATTTTTTAATATTTCCAAGGTTAATTTTATTTATAAATCTAATGATGCTAATTAAATTTATGTAAAGCAAAGTTTTTTTTTTATAAATATATATTTAAATGGATATAAAATATTTTGTGTTCATAAAAATATTGGTATTTTTATTTATTGGTGAAGTGGATATTTTATCTTTTAAATTATTTTTAAGGCTTGAAATTGAACTCAAACAAAGATTAGATGATCAATAAGATGTTTGTTAAAAAAAAAGTTTCATACATGTGTTTCAAAATAACGGTTAAAAAAAAATTTTTTTTTTTTTGATTAAACTAATAAAATAATGGATTACCAAATAAAACTAAATCCTATTTGTTTCTGTTTCTACTCATATGACTAATACTAGTTCTAGCAAAATAAAATTCAGGCACTATGATATAGTTAATAATAACAGAAATACATTAAAATGCAATTAATTAACAAACACATAATAAATATTGAAATAAATAATGTTTTAGAAAATATAATTACTATATTTAAATAGCATTATTTAACAACTATATTTTGAATTAAATAAACAATTCTGCAAGATGCTGGGGTTTCTTTAATTAAATATTTCCAGCCTATTTAATTTTTCTTGTGTGGGCTTTGAGCGTTCCATCATCAGATTTTCAATAGAATGGACGGCTGAAGAGTTGGAGGGTAGAGTAGATTGAAACCTGTCCATTAAAGTATGGAGATTGGCTATCTTAATATAAAACTGTATATATGTGTAGAGATAATCTGGACCAACTGATGAGTGCTGGTTTAGCACGAAATACTATATTGGTGATTATTTATCTTTTAGACATATATGTGGTCAAGTGTATCAGTGGCATAAGATAGTGTGGAGAGTTGAGGGTCAGGTGAAAGTCTGAGCTCAAAATACCCTGTATATTGCATTGTGTGTGTGTGTGTGTATATATATATAACATTCAGTATATATATATATATATATATATATATATATACTGAATGTTAGATATTAAGAATTTAAAGTAAATTGAACTTCTTAAATAAATGCACACTCAGAATTTATTATGTTAACATATATATGAACTGAAAGTTTAAAAGATTATATAAAAATAACAATAGATAAAGTGACTTTCAATTACAATAATTGAATAATTTAGTCTATATGTATATAACAATTTCTTGAATATATATATATATATATATATATATATATATATATATATATATATATATATATATATATATATATATATATATATATATATATATATATATACAGATGGAAACATAATGAAGGAAATTAACCATAGAATTAAACTTGGTTGGAGTGCTTTCGGTAGAAATAACTTGATATTAAAAGGAAATATGCCTATGTGTTTGAAAAGAAAGGTTTTTAACAAATGTGTTTTACCAGTTCTTACTTATGGATCTGAGACTTGGACACTTAATAGAAGATCAATACAGAGACTTCAGACCACTCAAAGAAGTATGGAGAGATGTATGTTGGGAGTAACAAGAAGAGATTGAAAACGCAATGTATGGGTAAGAGAACAAACAGGTGTTACTGACCTCATTGAAAAAATTAAAAGATTGAAGTGGAGTTGGGCTGGACATATTGCTATAAGAGATGATAATAGATGGACAATTGAAATTTTAAACTGGATTCCAAGAGATTGTAAAAGACCCAGAAGGAGACCACATGTAAGATGGATGGATGAAATAAGAAAATGTGTAGGGGTGATGTGGAGAAGAGAAGCTAAGGATCGGAGAAGATGGATTAAACTTGGAGAGACCTTCATCCTGCAGTGGATTGATAATGGTTGATAATGATATATATATATATAAGAATAAAATATTAAAAATTTAACATGTTTGCAAAGTTAATTATTTTTCGTTTGAAAAATTAAATTAGAAGATTTAAATAAATTTATTAGCTATAAATATTAAGCCAAATTTAACCTGAATAAATTAAAATTATTTTTTACAAAAACTATATTTTTTATCTAATAATTCTTTTTTTTTTTTGATATTCACTGTCACTTTTCTTAGCTTTTTGCTGACATAAGTTAAATAATTTTCCAACACAAGTGACTTATTGTCTTTGGATTTGATTAATGAGGATTGAAATATTCTCTTATTATGCAGGAAGGATAACCATTGATAAAATAAAATGGGATGGTTATAGATAGTTATTAATTCATAAATGCATGGACTATTAGTCAATAATATTTTTACTTTTCTAAAATTGTATATTTTTGGTTTCTGTGACTTGAGGAGAAAAGATGGCTTAATTTAACTATCTTCTAATTTGTTAATAACATTTACTTCTTCACTTTATCAACTGACTATAGCTTTCATTGTGATGTTTTATTATTATTATAATAAAACAATAATAATAAAACATCACAATGAAAGCTATAGTCAGTTGATAAAGTGATGTTTTCATCACCGAATTGTAATTGACAGAATTAAATTTGTAAAACCCTTTTTTAAAAACATTTTATAATTTTTCATGTTATTTTTACTGATTTCTTTTTAAAAAAAATTTAAATAATTATTTTTATCTGCATTTTTATTTTTCGTAATATAAAATTGTTTACATAGTCTTATATTTTTTAATAAAAAAAAAGTACATTTAATTAATATTTTAAAAACAATTAACTTTGTTTTCATATTAAAATTGTTCAAGCCTTTTATTTAAAGAAATATAAAAGCACAAATCTAAACCTAGGCTGAAATAAATTTGTTTTATGATCTTTTGATCTTGCCTTTAGAGTTCTTTTATTTTATTTTTAAACCATGTACATAAACATGTCAGAATGTTATTTTATATATTTGTACGTATGTTATGGGTGCGCTTTTTTAAAGATTTTAAATTTTTTTTCTTCACTCTTAAATTAATTTATAACCTTAATTTAAATATTATATGTAAAATAAAAATGATTTTCTTTTTACTTTCTTAAATAAAAATCAGTCTGTGTAATAAACTATTACATGTAAGCATATAATGCAGATGTTTGGATCCAGGAGCACTGAATATGTTTTCAATTGTGGAGTAAATTATATATAACAGTGATCTAGTACTCAATACCTTTTCTTACAATTTATTATGTTATGTTTGGTCTGTATTACAGACCCAACCTACAGGAATTAATAATACCATTATTACAATTAATATAATATTTATTATTCACAATATATACAATAGATTATACAGTATATATCCAATAAACAATAGTTATTCTGAAACTCTTGAATCCAAGTCTTGTGGTTCTACTGCTTTTGGCTTCATCTCATAGCTTGCCTCACAGGTAGGGAGAATGACTCTTCCATCTGTACAAGACATCTTGCCTTGAGTCAGCAGTAGTCTTAGCAGCATACAGTCCCTCTGTGGACTTGCCTATCTGCATAGACAAATAGTGTATTGCTATTAGTCGGAATGCTGACTGCTGTTCAGGTTATCAGGGCTTCCCTGGGAGAATGCATACAGTTTTTTCAGGTTAGACAGATGTTCTTCATTGATTCTCACAAAAGGCAGACTATTTATAGCCAGATCCCTGACCTTACTGAAAACACTCAGATTCAGAAAGCATTGTTGCTTATTGGCCTGTAATAATCATTGGCTATGTTTTAGCTATACGTCAGCCTATTGATCTGTGGCATACAATGCTTAATCCGATCAGATAAGGAGGAATCCAGAATAGTCCACTTCTGAGAGAAAGGAGGACTATAACACATTATAAATAGCATTCCATCTGTAAAGTGCATATTGTGTGGTGTAAGCGACATTATTATTATACCTGAATATTGTAAATTTATCAGTTCATGCATGTATTTGCAATTTGATTAGCCAGATTTATTTAAATATAAAAATGTATACTTTTTTAATTTCAGATGATTTATCGTCTTGTCTGAAATTGTTTATTGTATTGTTTTTAAAATTCATCAATGAGAGGTAGGTGTATTTGCTATTGCTGAAAGTTTAATGAAATTTTCATATATTCTTAAAATTAATGCTCAGCCAATATGAATTCAAACAAGCAAGTAGGTAAAAGTTGCATAGATAAACTGTATGCCTTTATTCTGCAACAGTGGAACTCCATTTCAAAGTATTCAAAGATTATTAAATAAGAGATTTTATTCAAAAAAATAATGATTTATATGTATAAAAGATTAAAGTAATATGATTTTTCAGATACTTCCACAGGTAAACAACCCTTTCAACTAAACAGTTACTTATAATAAATTTTTTTATGGATTTTATACATAATTTAATTAGAACTCAACCAAGGAATAGCAGAGTGAATAATGAATTAAAAATTGAATAATCAAACTGAATCTATTCAGCAAGCAACAATATTTGTATTAATCTGACACCTATGAATTGAAAGTGCAATGACTTTAAGCCAACTCTAAATGCTCATACAGTAATATTTTATATATGTGACAGAATGAAGTAACAGGAGTTTTCAAATTCTTATCTTTGTCATAAAAGTATAAAAATCAAAATCATAAAAGATTTTGCTCCCTCCCTCTCACAGCTTTTCTGTTATTTTATTTTTTAAATTTTCAGTCTCCTACATATGTGTTATTTTTATTTGTCATCTGAAAGTAGGATAGATTCTGTAAGCATAGTTACATCACAGCCAGAATGTATACACATTCTCTATTTTGTAACACAATGAACATTACTACGATTATTTAAAATATCTGTTTTGAAATGTTATTTAACTTATACTTTTTATTCATATATAGTAATAAAAATACTTATTTATATATTGCAATATACAGTATAGATTTGGAAAACTATTTTATTTATGTGAGAACACACTCTATTTTATGCACAATGAATAGTTAATATTATCAATATGCTATATTGCTATAAAAGAAGTGAATCTACAACCATATATATATATATATATATATATATTGTACCCGGTCGCCTTATTCAACCGTTCATATAGGGATTGAGAGTTCCGAAACAAACATGATATAGCGTAAAGCTTTATTTATTTTCCTATATCGATAGTTGTTCATTATCAACACAAGGGGGCGCCAGATACGATGATTTAATTTACAATTTAATTTCTCGCATCACCTTACGTCATATCAAAACGATTTCAAAATCTAATCCCCGCCCATAAGCTCAAACTCCCAGCATGGACCAATAAGGGTCAGTCAGGGTCGCGATGTAATTGTTTCAAGAATATCATTCTGGCAAAAGACACTATAATAACCAATGGAGAAGAAGCTTGGTTGATTAACAGATCGGTCCAAATATTGGACCGGGTCATTGGTTATTTGCAACTACTACGAATGTTTGATTTATGCATCCTTATATAAAAAAAATTAGAAGCTTATAATATCATCCCCCCTTTATCATACAGTCCAATAGAATTATTCATACTAGCTTTATTGACATTTACTTATACTTATTAATAATAGGCCCTCCCAACTCTTAAACCTATCTTAACTACATAGTAAATAAACATCGTGACTTACGGCACGATGAAATTTAAAGAAATAAACAAAACAAAAAAAATACAAGAAAGACAAATTTAAAAGTAAAATAATTAATTGCATGAATAAATGCTGATTATAATAATTAAAAAAATATATTTTAATTATAGAGAATGATTTGAGGAATGCTCGACTTGTTTAAATAAAAAAAAAAATTTATTGAATATAAAAAAATGAAACATTGATTAATAGCTTTATTTGCACGCACATACACGCATTCTCACACTCGCACAGAAAAGAACATATTATGCATAATAAACATGGATGATAAAATATATTTCTTTCCTTTACATTTGAAATTAGGTGTGTGTGATAGTTTATCTACGAAAGAAAATAATAATTATGATCAAAGTTCATAACAGGAAAAGTCCTAAGATTTAAATATGAGGAACTATGTAGCATCTGATATCTTTTTATTTACGAAAGTTGAGATTAAAATATTAATATTCAAATATGAGGGATTACGGATCATTTTATATTTTGATTTACGAAAGTCGAATTTAATTAATTATGAGATTGCCTTTTAAAGTCTACGTAAAGAATGAATGGGAGCATAAAAGAAATAAAGTGTTTACCTAGGATTTTGCGTAGTCTTCTGCTGCTTCTAATTTGGTGAGGGTTCGAACCTGTTGGATAGTGTTTCCATAATAAATGGTTATTCATTTTATATAAGTTCAGCATAGTATGTTTGGATGATTCTTGTATATTAAACGGAACAACGTCCTTGGACTGATTGGAGTACGATGTTTGGACAGCACTGTTGTTGATCATTCATAGCTGTGGAGATGTTCTGGCAGCGGAGCGTTGATCAATCACTGAGGGGTTTCTTAGCCCATCATGGGGATCGACGCTCTAAATGTTAATTTCACAGTGATCATATTGGATAAACCGGATAGCAAAAAAAAGAGAAAGTTCTAGTTGTAGCTTCCGGAGGAATTTAAAAAAACTATAAGCATAAGCAAAACAAAACAAAGAATGTAAAAAGAGTTAAAGACAAAGACTAAGACTCATATTTATATGGGTTGGTTATTATCTGAGGATCCAATCTCCACCCAGAGTTCAATATTCTTTGAGTTGTCGTTGGGGTCCGTGTCCTACGTAATGTTCATTCAATCCATATGCTTGAGGCAATCTTAGGTTTATGCAATCTCACATTGCAATCTCAGTTAGAAAAATTTCATACTTATTCACCTTTTATACATACATGTGTGCATGTTTTAAGATAACAATTTAACTTACATTAGTTTAAAAGTCGAGCATTTAATCTCAAAATCACCTCTATAAGCTTTTAACTTTCACTATAGTTACAATTTAAAATAAACCCCTTTTTAATTACCCCCGCAGCATATACAAGTAGAAATCACTTATTGAAATTTAAAATGGCATATTAGTAATATTTTATATTTTATTTTTTAGAGAATATTATTATAGTAGATTATATGAAAGCCTTAAATTATTTAATCAGAAATATTAACATTTTATTTTATAGTGTATTTTATAAAGCATTGAAAGAAAACTACATTTATTTTTATCATAAATTGAAAGTAAATAAAAAATAGAGTATTTACATTGCTTGTGTGTGTGGGTATATACCTGTACCGACTTTGTCTCGGTACAATATATATATATATATATATATATTTGTTTTATTAAAAATTAAATTTTTAATTTTACTTCCATTTAGAATCCGTGTTAGCTGGAATAATATTTATCATGCTGTCATTAAAGGAAATTGCAGTGGGACATCACTTCTTAAATGATTGACATTTTAGAAAGTCTGTTGTGTCAAGGGACAAAATAGATTCAGTTGTCACTTATTTTAAACTTGAAATATCAAAGTAGTTACAAAAACTACTAAATAAAAAAAAGGCTGCCAATATAAATAAAATTCACCTTTTTTAATAATACTCATATATAACAAGATTTTGTTAATATAACAGGCATGTACATCTTGGAAATAAAAAGTCATTTTGTTATGTTTTCTTTCTTTTCAGTATACAATCCTATTTATTTTATAATAATAAAAAAGAATTCACTTGCTGTTTCATGGAATCAAATTATTGTTTACTCAATAACCCATAAATTGAGAATATCAAATATGATGACTAAAATTACTGAAAATAAAATACCCTAATTTTTTTTATCATTTATTATAATCTGAATACAAAGTTTGTGGTGAAAAACTGATGCTCAAGTAAAATATTGTACTCAAAGACCACAAAGAGCAGCAGATTAAGATGACCACAGCGGTCAACACATATCTTGATATTCTAATACCTAAAATACATTTTTTTTATAAGATTCACAATCAGACATCATATGACAGAGTTGCTTTATTGAGTTATTTATTATTGATGTAAATTCTATAATATGAAATTAGTAGTGTTATAGACACGAGAGCTTAATAATAGATTATTAGATGAGTCATTTTTACTAGTTTTCTAACAGTTAAAAGAGTTTACAGTGTTGTTTTCTTAATTATTATGCATAGTGATGAAGCTATCATTAATTCATAAATTATTCCATGACATTATTTTGTTACAAATGTTGATATGCAAAAAGACATTGCATCATAACATAGTTTAAAACACTTTTTCAACAAAACTGTCAACTATGAAAAAGATGATGTTCTAGTATAGGAAAAATAATGATTTGAAGAAGTTGGTACACATTTTTATAAAGTCTTTAAATCATAAAATTTATTTAGTAATGAACTTCTGCAAGTATTTATGTAAAGAAGAGTAAGACATCAATATATTTACCAACATTTTCCACATAAAGCTTTTTATAATAAAAAGAAGCTTAATTTTATTGTAAATATTATATAAAATGTCTTTTGGCCTGCGTTGAAATTTTAAATTTTTATATAATTAGTGCACAATCAATTATTGATAAAAATGATAGGCCTATGCATTAGTAGATTATTATATTTTGTCAAATTTTTTCTTTATATATATATATATATATATATTGAGAACCTTTGATGAGTCTCAAATTAGGATAATATAGTGTGGAAAAAAATCAGTTCATCATTAAAAAGTTAAAATTATAATTTTGAGTTGTATTTTAAACTCATATTTTTAAAATGTGCGATTGTATATATATATAACGCACACATATACGAGTGTATATATTTTTTCTGTAATGGAAGTTAATGTTATCATTTTGTAAAACATTTTCTTTTTTTTTTCTCATGTGACACAGCATCAGCCGGGAAGCAAACCCGCTAACCCGGACAACTGCTTGTAAAGTAAAGCAGATGTCGCTGACCTCTCGACCACCAATGCTTGAATTGTAAAACATTTTCTGTAAAGCAAAATGAATATTAAGGAGAAAATGTCTTATCTTTATACAAATTTATTTTCTGTCTTTTCAGACAATGCCTGATATGAAGAATTTGGCTTTAATTACGTTAATTTTAAGTATGGAATACACTTGCAGCGGGCATTGTTTGAATAAAAATTCCACAAGGTAATTAATTAAAAATTTAATTAGTGATGCAATGGTAATTTATCTCAAGTGGTGTTATTTTTAGTTAATACCTGTTTTAGAAGTATCTGAAAAAAACAAAAAAACAAAGAGGCTGAAGTCATATATAAGCCAGAATTTTAACGTAAATTATTTTTCACCTGCTTTTATGAGTGAACAGTTTTAGACTTTTTCATCATCAAGCATTTACAGACCTTATCACTTGTTGCTAGTCAATTAATCTCTAGTAATCCATCAGCAGTGATTCCCAATATCTACTAAATGTGACAAGGTAGCTAAAATAAACCATTGTGATCAAATAAATAAAGCAACCAAATCAGTAGTTGTTCTGATAGTAATGAGTGGTGAGGCATAGCAGTCTTCTTTCTTCAGACCTAACTTCATTCTAGCATAATCTAAGCTAGTGACCTGGTTGGCTTTCTGATTTTCTATGCTGATCAAACAACCTCTCCACTGAAGCCCCTATCTGAACCTTAGTTTCAATAAATGATTAGCTACAAAAATAATCCAGAAAACATAAGTATGTATCACCTTGCATATTAATCCAAAAGACTGCAGCACTAGTAAGTAATATAAGAACTTTTATTTATTCAATAAGGCAGGCATAATTAAACTTTATGCCTAAAACTTTTAATTATTAACATAAAGTAACTACTCCTAAATTCATATTAGTTAATCCATGAATATTGATGTAATTTACTTTTAATGAATTATATTGTGTGTTTTTGATTAACTTTCAGATATGGATGAGTTATTAATTATTTTATTACATTTATATTTCTTTAGTATAATAACATTAATTAATCATAAGTTGTTCATGTCATTATCAACTTAGTGATTTTATATTCAATTATATACTTAAACCACTAAACAGCACATGAAACCCATTTCTTATGCTTGCACATAAGTGTTATTAAAACAGGCAAAACTCTCCATCTAGTAGTATACTTAACATTTGTAATTAAAAGTTGGGATTTTCATAAGTTAAGAAAATATTTTCCTGTTCAAATAATTAGTCATAGACATTCTTACCAATTATTGAAACTGTTATTTGTCTTATTTATTGATGTATTATAACAATAACTTGAAGTTTTTATGAGCTTTGTGCATTATTTTTATATACATAAAAAAATCTCATTTCTGTGTGTTGCTGATTTAAAATTTTCTCACTCATCAAAATATCATGAAATATTTTAACTTTAACCATTAGATATTATTTGTGAGATATTTATTTTTTAAAATTGATTCAGTTAAACCCCGCCTTGTTGAATCCTTGGTACAGCTGCATGGCCTGATTATCCCATTTCTCCATATACAATTAGTGAACATAGACACTATCAGCAACATCTCTGATAAACTCTTCACTAATAGGCACCTATTTGGGTTACTTATTCTTGGGGTGAACTTCAAATTTGCATCTCCAAGATTTCTTAAGTTTTATCTTTTGTTTTATGCTCAAATGTTTTTTTGTGGAAATTTGACATACACAATAGGTTACTTTTGTAGCATAAGTTTGAAATCCATCATAATTATATTAATATTTTAACAAAGAGATAATTATTACAGTAAGATTTTGGCACACAATTATGCCAAGGTATTCACATTATGTATATGAGACTTTATTAAATCATTCAATTATTTATTTATTTTTATATTAACTAAATTAACATCTCCTTAATCAAATACAATGTGTGTGTACAAACCCTAAGTTTTTTTTAAAAATTTATGCCAAAGAAGAGATAAATTATTACCTTTCATATGATATTCACTATACAAATAACATCATTATGTAAACTCTTCCCAGAAATTGTAACTACAGAAGTATTTTCAATATTTATAGTTTAGTACTATAAATTTTATATGAATAATATAATTATTTGTCTATTAAAAGAATTTGCATTTAAAAAGAGATTTGAGTCTGAGCTTTCATTTTCAGTTGTGATTGTACAATAATAGGACTTGCTGAATTCTCATGATTCACATTCTAAACAATACCCAGGCTGCATTTCACTTATATTAATAACTTATATTGTTTAATGATTGAGAAAATCAAAAATAGATTGTTACCAGGAGATAGTTTAGTATCATCAGCATTTTTGTATTTGTATTTGATGCGGCAAAAATATATAATGAATCTTTTTTGTGTGTAATAGTACTGAATATTTTGTAAGTGGTGGTTAATCACCCTATTCTACTAAGACATATGTTTAAAATTTCATGCCATTAAATGTATGTGATTTTACATATTAAGAAAAAAAGAATTCACTTCCTAATTCAATGCAGAAATTTTAAATCTCATTTAAGTAGGATATGTGTGATTTAAATGCCCAAGCAATTTTCATTTTTTTAAAATTACACATTACAAATAAATATAAGGGATTTGAACTTAAACTTTCAAGCACCTGTCAACTATCCACACTATTTTATATCACACGGATACACATGACCACACACATGTAGTAAAGATAAATAATTACCAATAGAAGTATTTCATGCTGAATCAGCACTCATCAGTTGGGCCAAGATTATCATCTCCCACACACATATATAATCAGTGCTCAGTTTATATTAAGATAGAAAATATTCATACTTTAATGGACAGGCTTCAATCTACTCTAACTCTTCGCCATCCATACCATTGAAAATCTGATTATGGAAAGCCCAAATCCCATCATGATGCCAACATTATTGCTAATTTGAACCAACTGATGAGTGCTGGTTCAGCTCAAAATATGTATATTAGTGATTATTTATCTTTACTACATGTGTGTGGTGATGTGTATCAGAATGATATAAGATAGTTTGGATAGTTGAAGAGTGCTTGAAAGTCTGAATTCAAATCCCCTGTATTTACAATTAAACTCCAGGTATATGAAGAATGTCTGTATTTCAAACATTACAAATAAATATATATATATTAATAATTATACTTATGCTATTCATTAGCCTTAGAGTACTTATAGAGTTTGTTTGACATTATAAATAGCTTGTGTATTCATTTAATTATGAATTTAGTTTAGCATTATGATTAAAGTCATCTTTATTAGCTATTTCAAGGATATTATTTTGAGAAATACAATCTCATCTTACATCATTCTACTAATGTGTGATAATCTATGATCTGATACTTACATGCATCTGATTTAGAATTGATGATCAAGACTAAAAACTATTTCATGGAACTATAAATGATATCTAACTCAAGGCCCATTTCAATACAGTATATATATATATATATATATATATATGATAAACAAAAATGCAAGTTAAAAAACTTATATATATATATATATATAATGTGTGTGTGTATGTTTAAATATTTAAATTATAATATTCCTATACATTTTATTGCATAATTTCAGCTATTTGAACTAATTAACAATCAATTAAAACTGACATTGCAATATAAAGTCATGTCGTCCAGTTATTCTTAAATCAAAATAAAAGCAGTGTCCGATGAATACTGTAACTGGATGACGTGATTTCAATTTTAAGTAGATGTTTGAATGGTTATACCATAGCTGAAATTATCTATAATAATATGCAGAATTTCTCTTTACAATTTCAATAATTTTATTCATCTGGACCAACTGATGAGTGCTGATTTAGCACGAAATACCTTGGTGATTATTTATCTTTTCGACGTGTGTGATCAAGCGTATCAGCGATATGAGATAGCATGGATTGTTGAGGGTCGTGTGAAAGTCTGAGTTAAAACCCCCTATATATTCCATATAGAAGTGCAGGTATGAAAAAGGCTGTAATGTAGGAAGGAAAAATCATATTTCATAAAGATTAGATAAATCCACTATTTAATACTAAAGTGTGTAGACACAAATTAAATTTTTAATCAATTCAATGTAAATTGGCATGTCAAGTTTCTTATACATTTAAGAGTGTTCTAACCTTTTTTTTTTGGTTTATTATTACTTGTTCAATTTTGGTTTTATTATACCAAATGCAAAAGTTAGAAAATAATCTATATTTTCAAATGGATGGTGCATCAATGGCTCTTTTGAGGCAGCGATGATAAAAAAAAAAAAATCATTTAAGTTATTAGAATTGAATTACGTTTATTTAATTGTGTTAGATATATTATTGAAGTTCGAGTTTTTTTTCCATGTGTCATAGCCTCGGTTGGGAAGCGAACCCGCTAACTCGGGACAACTGCTTGTAAGGCAGCTGTGCTGACCACTCGACCACCAATGCTTGACCAGAATTGAAGTTCGAGTTTCTAGTACAATTACCATTTATTATAATGATAAAAATTGTTTTGCCTAGATAAATGAAAGAAACTTTCATGTCTATAAACTTTATTTAATCCTTAGTACAATTAATAACACAATAGTACCAAATTAGGCGTACTTTTAAAAGCAGATATGCGCATTGTTTAGTTTTATGCTTATTACTTTTACAAAATAAAATATTTTACTTAGGGAGATGCAGTATTTCATTGTTTTCTTATTTTAACATTTTTTATTTTTAAAATTTGCATTACCATTCAATAACTAATTACATTTAATTCAATATTTTTATCGGTTCTAAAATAACGATTTTTACTGGTTACGGTCTATTTATATATAATTTTATTTTTTTATTAAGCTATGTCAACAACGACTGTTATTGACGGCAATTTAGATGATTTCTTCCAGATCATTCAACAACTGAAAACGTTGTAAAGTTTTGATATGTCAACTTGTCTCTTGCATGAACGATATTTTATGGTTGTGATTTTACAAAATTTTCTTATATGTTTAAATTTCTTTTTTTTTTCTAGACTTCAAGTGTTTTGTATCTATCTATTGATCAAGAAAACAAACAGAAATTCAAGTTTATTTGGTTTTGTAATCGTTATAATACAAACACATATTGTTTATGAATCGGCTTATATTTTCGTTCAGCAGTTTATACTCAAACCACCATAATGGTACTTATGTGCATCTCAGATTTAATTTTTAAATAGTCAAACGTCTTTCTTCTAGTGGTCAATATATATGCTTACTAATTAGCTGTCTACCTATTTATTCAGATATTTACTTATTATTCATATGCTTATCTGCCTGCTTACTTGCCTATCTACTTATATATTTTCATCTATCTACTTATCTATATATCTAACAATTCCTTCACTTTCTATTTATCTCTTTATATATTTATCTATCATAAATTTTAATTCTGCATTATGTATCTTTATAATATAGAGGCAAGAATATTAATGAACTGTGAATATGAGAAATTGTAACCACAAAAATATATTCCCTTACCAAAAGAATCATGCTTTCTTTTAGATTTTTAAATTTTTTCTTCTTGATATTCTAGCTAAGAGCTTTTTTCATTTTTTATTCCAGTGTTGTTACAGAATGATGTTATTTTTTTAATAACCACTTGTTCGATATAGTGTATAACTAGTAAGCCATTTATTTTTAAAGAAAGTGAATTTATGTTTTAATTTTTGTACATACTTGTCAGAAATTAATCAAGAAAGCATCAAAATCCTTAATTCACTCATATTTAACATTATGCAATAGCTGTTTGATAAAAAAAAAGGTATGTCAAGCATTGGTGGTCGAGAGATCAGCGACAGCTGCTTTACAAGCAGTTGTCCCGGGTTAGCGGGCTTGCTTCCTGGCTGTTGCTATGACACATGAGAAAAAAGAAAGGTATGTTAAACTTATTTTTATATTTCAAATATATTTTCATTTATTTCCAATTGTAATTTTATTTGAATAATTAAAACAATCTACTGGTGACAAGAAAAAAAAATACATATTTGATGCTCAAACACACATCACACATTTCCTCAATAGATATTAAAATAAATTATAAAATTATTTTTTACATATATTTAAAGGCCATAAATTTAATCTGATGAAAGCTGAAATTGTGTGCACCAAGAGAGAGAGAGAGAGAGAGAGAGGGCAAAAAATGAAAGATTTTTAAAAGGGCTTGGATGATAGCTAAAAATTGATTTGCCATAAACAAAAAAAAAAGACTAGCATTTTCCTGTCAAAGAAGTGGGCATTGTGAAGAAATTTAAATATTTCTGAATAATGAAACAACAAATCGTCAGAGTTGTGAGTGGAGGGAGTTTGACAACGGTAAATGAAAATGTAACAATTTACTCTAGATAAATACTTTGCATATAATAGAGATATATGAGAGATAGTGACCTGGGCCAACTGATGAGTGCTGGTTCAGCACGAAATGCATCTTGGGGGTCGTTTGTCGTTTATTATATTTTTATTTATGTGAATTTGAAAAGAATTGGGGAAGTGTGGAGGTGTTTATTATATCTATAAATTTAAATGAATTTAAATAATGAATAAGACAATCAAGTATATTTACTAACTATGAATACCAAAAAAAAAAAAAGAATAATCTATTAATATGATATGTAATATATTAAAAGCATGCTAAGCAAAAAATATATGATTACTTTTTCTGTATAAATGCCCAAAATATTTGTATTACTAATATTATATACATTTAATACATTTTCAAATAATAATTAGTATAGAAAATAATTTAATTTTATTATAAATTAAATTTGCACTGAAAACTGCATGCATACAAAGTTAAAAATTAATAATTTAAGCTTCATCTTAACTACTTAAATCCCAAGAAAATATTCAGTTTAGATCTCTTTTGACATTTTCATGTCATTTGTATATCAGCAATTGATAAATAAGCCAACAATCATGATTTTTTTTGACTTTAGTGCAAGTGTAGGATTTATTTATTTTATATTTTGAATTTAAACTTATGCATACTCTTCTCGTTAACTTGCTTTCTTCATAAATGAAAATTGTCAGTACAATTGTGTAGTTAAACAGAGAAAGCAAAAATAAAGATATCATGTTTTATTATATGAACCAACAGTGCATTAGCATTGAAATTAGAACATTTTGGAATATTATTTAGACAATGCTATACAAAGATAAAATTTTATTATGAAGTAAAAAAATAAAAGTAACATGAAAATGTGAAAAGGCTTTCAAATGAATATAAAACATTTAAGAATATCAATAACTATTTTTTTTAGAAAGGGAAGTATGTACATTCCTATAGTTATAATTAATTATATTTATAATTTATTGATCTTCTCAGGCTACTTTGAGAATAACTAACCTAGGAAAGAATTTTATAAAACCAATATAATTCTAGACATGTGCATGTGTGACACAACTGTTCTCAAAAGCAATAAAGTGTTAATATAAAATAGATAACTAAAAACAAATGAGCCGAGTGCTTTCAAAGGATCTTGGCTTCATAATCATAGCTTGCTACTACGTTTAATGATATGCAAATATGCTAATTCCATTTTTTCAATTAAGCATAGCATGTGTTCTTCCTATTTTATATTAACACTTTATAGCTTTTGAGAACAGTTGCATCACACATGCAGACATGCTAAAACCAATATAAGAAACAGTAATAATAAAAAGGATAGTAACAATCATATTTAAATAATTAATTTAAATTATAAAACTAAATGTAATACATATTGCCTATGTTAATCACTTGGTTATAAGTATGCATAAAGATGAATTTGGCAATATTGTAATGTACATTTATATGATATATTGTAATTAAGTACCCTCAACATTACTCATGATTATTGCAATGTTTATTGCAAAATAATTAATAAGCTCATAAAATAATTTAAGTTGTTTACGTACTTTGGAGTCAGACATGTTTAAAAAGAGACTCTTATACTATTAAAATATAAATATGTTGGTGTCTTTAATCATTGGACTTATCAGTAACAGATTTTTAGTTGTTGGTTAGTTTTGTACATCATTTGAAAAAGTGTGAGAAAAATAATTGTCAGAGAAGATTAGTATGATTATTAATTAATAGTATAGGTCAGTCTAGGTAAAGATTTCAAACTGTCCATGTCAGTTTAGAAATGTAAAAATCATTCTTGATCACAATTTACAATGGGTCTCTTTTTTAAAACTGTAATGTCAGTTCTACTTTCTTTTTAATCTCTCTAAAAACATCAGTTATGATGTAAATTAGGAATGTATAAAATCAATACAAGTAAAAAAAAAAATTGGTAACACATTTTATATTCACCAACTCACAATGTATTTAAATATGTAATTTTTATAAAAAAAGGAAATCGTCAGTAGAGTTCACCTCTGCAACTACATGAATATATTTTTAATTTTTCACAGTGAGGAAATATAATCTATAACACAAGAGTAGGTTTATTTGATTCCGTTAGTGTGGTCCTATATGGATGCATTGAAAAGCAATCATTAAATTTGCGTTCAACAAGATAATTTCGTAGTCTGTCAATTCTATTATTTTCTCAGAATCCCAAATCCTATCATACAATACCATTGTGGAATATTTCTTTAGACAATATGGACATTATAAAAAAAAAAAATTTGTCGGGGGGGGGGGAATAAACAAGTATTATTATTATTATTTATTAATTAAAAATATTTAAAGGAAATAAATCTCTCATTATTTTTAATAATTTAACAGAATATAATCTGGATTATGTAAAGGAAAAGGAAATATTTTTTTTATTTTGTTATATAAATTTAAAATACTCGCAATCCTTCATATGCCACTTTTAATCAAAGTCACAAAAATGAAATAATGGTTTATCAATGAGCAATTAAAATATGTAAAAATGCATATTTTTTTAATGGTTTGAATGAAGTGTGATAAATAAAGGTTTTAAGATTTTAAATATTATAAAATAAGAATAAAATGCAACCATAAAAAAGAACAGAATGTTTATTAGAGAATGCTACATTATAGAAGCATTTATATATATAAAAGATGTTGCAATTTTAATTCTAATAGAAAAAAATATGTCCAAGATTAGATACTGTAATATTTAAGAAAATTTTCTGTTTAAATAATTTGTCTTTGCAATATGCCCTTGAATTAGAATATATCTTCCATGAGTTCATATAAGTACGTTTCTAATTGCTGCAAATATTTTTACTTTTTTAATAAGTGAATCTATTTATCATAAAATTATATATATTTATTACAACTATTTGCCATTATATGCCCTGGATTAAATAGTTATTCTTAATGTAATCATGTTATGAAAGATGGAAATGCATGAAAAAGCACGTGTATAAAAATGCTTCAAAATGTATGACCTTTTGAAGATGATTAATTGCTACAATAATCATTAAACTGAAACTCATGAAGGAATTTTTACTTAGATAGACAATAGATATTCACATACAAAACAGACTGTTATTAGTCAGGATCACAAAATGACAAATAGTGGAATGATTGTAGATATGAAAGTTAGATAAAATATAAGCAGAGAAATATAATGAATAAGTAGTTCTAAAACAACATCCCCAAATACCAGTACTAATCATATCATGATGAGGTTAGGTTTATAAAAGGCCTAATATTTTCAATGGTGATAGTGCTGGAGAATGCCCTTGATGGTGTATTCCCTAAAGTAGGAAGAAAATATAAATTGATGATCAATGGTTATGAAGTGTATGCAACTGGGATTAATTGAACCCTGGATCAGCTAGAAATCAAATATATATCAATGGGAGATGAAAAATCTGACAAGTAAAAAAATCTCCTTGAGCAATGGTTGGTAACATAAGGCTAGTTCGGAGGTCATTATTTAAAAAATATTAAGGGAATAAGTCTCAAACTTTTATTAGTCCATAATATTCATGAAAATTCATGAAAATAAATTGATATTATAAGAAAGTAACAATGAAAATATTGTGAAGTTTTATTAGTTATCATACAGTGAAACCTCTGCAAAATGGTAATGTGGAATGTGAGATCTTAAAAATGTGTGGAAAACTTGACACTAAAGAGAACAGAAACATTCATGAAATGTGTTGTTGATATAATTGTTACATAGAAAAAGAGATTGATGAAATATATGGACAAATTGGCATAATACTTATGAAGGTAATAGATCAATAAATATTATTGTTATGAAAACTAAAATTGCTGTCATTGGAGCAGAAAAGAGAAGTTAGTGAAGGAATATAAAATTGTTATAAGAAATAAAAAAAGGGGAAAGCTTCATTGAATATTAAAGTAAACATGACATTTTTTGTTCAATCATATTAAAAATGCCAGAAGATAATAAACATTTGCATTATATTTTTATTCAAAAAGGATTCTATACTCAAAGTAAATTATGTAACCATTATCCAAGAACAAATGTGGACTCTGATAACACCCTGATTGTGATATCTGGTTATCACATGGACAATAAAATCTAGACATACACATAACTGATTAAAATAAATCAGATATAGAAACTCACCAAATTTCTTAGTATAAATAAAAATAGGGAATTAATGAAGAAAGAAATTATATTAAAAAAGTGGTTTTGGAAAACACTAAAAAAACACGCAACTCATAGGTAACAAAATAAATTGTAAACATGATGAAGAATGGGGTTGAAGAAAAATGGCAAAAAGAAGAAAATAGTATAGAAGATTAAAAAGCCACATTAATAGAGAGTTCAAAATAGAAAAAAAAATGTTGGTAGAGATTAAAAGATAATAATAGGAAAGAAGAAACATAGAAAAGGTATATAATCATATTAAAAGATAATTTACAGTCATATAAAAAGCACCAAGTACAATTACAAATAAACAGAATAATATATTGGCTCATGAATAAATAGAAAAATTATATAAAGACAATGAAATAGGCAATTCATTGGTTGAAGAAAAAATTGCAAGTGGATTACAATGAATTGGGACAACCAATTTTGAATTCTGCATTTGAAAATACATTTTAGGAACTGAAGTAAAAAAGCAGTAGAAAGAGGTATAAATATAGCTGAACTATTAAAAATATTGGGCAGTTAGGCAAAAAAAAGTCTTATATAAATTGCTAAGTAAGATATTTCTGA
Source organism: Epiperipatus broadwayi (assembly GCA_028023455.1). Classification (NCBI taxonomy): domain Eukaryota; kingdom Metazoa; phylum Onychophora; class Udeonychophora; order Euonychophora; family Peripatidae; genus Epiperipatus; species Epiperipatus broadwayi. The sequence continues at coordinate 844,099 of JAQFVV010000295.1, read as the reverse complement.
CCGGAAAAATGTCTTTAAGATTTTAAGAATTGATAGCAATTCCTTAAATAGTAAAGCAAACAATATAAACATCAAAGCTTTGACTAGAATTATTTACTGGAAAATTATAAATGTTTAAAAAAGTTATTAAATGATCAGCAAAGATATAGAAAAAAATAGTCCCATTCAGAAAGCAGTTTTAAGCTTCAAATTATTGAATGAAAAATACTTGTAAATAAATGGAGCATTAGCAATGTTTTTGACATAGAAAAGGCGTTTGATAACACAAACTGAAACAGATTGTTTAATGAAATAGGAAAAGTGAAACTACATTTCAGTAAAAATAGATTAATATATTGTCTATATAAAAAATAGCTGGTAAAATAAGAAGTGTTATGAGATAAGTTTGTACTCCTCCTCCTAACTTTTTAATATTTATTATGAAAAGTCATCAGAGAATTTATGATAATAGAAGACTTTAAAATAAGTTATAAACTATTTCATATTTTACACCTTGAAAGTGATGTAGTTTGGACAGAAAAAATGATACTTATACCAAATATTATCCAAATCGTATTTTAAACAAAACTTAACTAAAAACATAATCACCAAAGAACTTATTTCAAGGTCTCCATCTTCTTGCCCTCTGGATTTTCTTCCCTTTCAGGCCATGGTTTTCTCTATCAAAGGTAAAATGCAAATCAAAAAGAACAACATGACCAATCATAATATCATTCCAAGTAAAACAGGGAAAACTAAAATTACTCATATCTACAAAGAATAAAAATCAGCCTGTTGCATCTAAAAAAATATCATTCATCCCTGAAACCTCTAAAGTCTTAACATATAGCAATTCCTCCAAAGTTAATATTACATATAGATCCTCCTATCAATCCACCATGGCAACGAAGCCTATCAACATTGCTCCTTTTGCCTGGACTACACACTCTTTCCATATCCCTTTCTCATTTCATATGTATTTCCTTCACCATATTGTACTTAAATTTCATTTTGCCATGTAATCATCTCTTTATAAACCTTTTTTAACTGCTGAGTATTTTGTCTTTTTGATGAATAAAAGCTTTCATCATTCAGAAAAAAAAAGATACTTATCTATATTTAATATTAAATGAATTACTGATGACATATTGAAAAAAGTGCAATGTAATAATTAATAAAAAAAGAGACAAAAATGATGAAATGCTCTAGAGAAGCAAAGCAGATAGATATAATGTGGATAGAATGATTAGAACATGTTTCTGCTTTTAAATAATTAGAGTACCAATAGCAATTCCCAAAACAATAGAGTGAAACAATGTAAAGTGTACAGATTTATGAACTTGCTTTCATATATAATTTAAAGATGTTGACAAAAATTATTTACATGCTAATTAAAGATGAAATTGAAAATATATTGCTAGATGGTTGATATAAATTTAGAAGAAATAGAGATACTGGAGAAATAGTTGTAATCCTTCAAATATCTTAGAATAAGCATTGTTAGCCGAGAGGTCATCACACCCCCTTGCAAGCAAGTAGTTGGTTGCAGATGGGTGTGGTGGGTTCACGTCCTGGTGATGCTATGACATATGAGAAAAAAAAACAATAATAGCTTTTGTAGATACAAAAACAGCTTCTGATAACTTAGTCAGAAATAATAAGTTTAGAGTTTTTGAAAATAAATTCTAGAAATAAAATCAGAAATTTGATAATGAGAAGCACCAGCAATAGGATTAATCCAAGGACCTTATATACCAAAGTCAGATAGGGTACCATTGCATTAAATTATTCAGTGAAGATGCCTTTACATAAACCAGACTGCTATTTTATGAAGAGAAGGTGATAGAACTATAATTAGAAGAGATGTGAAACAAGATTTTATACTATTATTTTGCTTTTCAATATTTATATTGAATAATCAATGAGAGAATTGAAATGATAATGTAAAGGAGAAAATAGCAAACAATTTAATACTATATATGTAGTGGATCATATGGTTTTAATAGCAGGGAAAGAATGTGATGTATAGATTATGTAAATAAACTCTTGGTCTATTGAAAGAAAAGTCTGTCTGAAAAATTAACAGAAGAAAAAATGCAATAAAATGTTCTATAGTGAGAAATCAGATGGATATAATTCACTCTGGGAAAACATGTCACAACATGTAAATATATAAGAAATATAAAAACATGAGGCTGAAAATGTTGTAGAGATCTGAACATTAGAATTGCTCAAAACATGACAACGTCTAACATCTAAAAAATAAGTAGACATTATACTATAGGGAAAATTTAAAATGTCAATGCTATTAAGTGAACAGATGGCCGATTATGATTGGAATTGTTATAAAAAATAAAACGTAAACACTTCATATAAAATTTGTTATTCAAAATGGGTGCTGAAATAATCAAAAATATAGATTGTGTAAATGTTAAATTTATTCACTTTTGCAATCTTTCCACTATTACTTGATTTCATTTCCACAGATATGGTGATTAATTGAAAATAAATTTATTGAACTGTATTATCAATTGATAATGATTTTATATATATATATAATATGATGTAAATATAATGATATATATATATATATATATATTAGAATTAACATATATATATATATATATATATGTATATATATATATATATATATATATATATATATATGCCAAGATCTTCATAATAGATCGTTCTCTTTCATACATTTTGATAGTTTGGATATGTAAAGAATAGATGGCATAAATGCATTTGCAATAACACACAGAGTGCCTTTTTGCAGTGGATTAATACTGATTAAAAATCACAAATATGTATTTCCAGATGGAGTAATTGAACACTAGATTCTGTTAAGATAAAAGATTAAGATAAAATATTAAGAATATTACTGTCTAGTTAAAATTGATATATTTATACTTTATTAAATCTAAAGACATGTCAGCAATTAATCTTTATAAATATAGGCTTTAAAATAAAAGAGCAGTATATGGCATTAACAATATTGATGAAATTACTGTTATGGATAGGACAACACTATATGGGAAATTATTACACACTATCATATACAATCTATTAATTACCAAACCTTACCCTGTGATGAGACATAAAATAATTGCTACTAAAGTGACTATTCTTGAAATACATATATCCTGTAATGAAATTGATTACTTTATACATTATGCATTGGATGATAGGAATAATTTCTCACATGCCTAATAAATTAATCATATACATTTATAACTGTTATAAGCCAATTTAGTTTTATATATAATGTTTGAAATGAATCTCTTGAATGTTGGAATCATTAATCTGTTCTCTATTGCTCACTATTATAGAATATTGTCATAAAAAACTGTTTGAGGACCCATGATATTTTGTAACTTATTTTCATTAAATCAATAGATATTTTAATTCACAAGGCAGAGCAATTTCTTTTCAATTATACACATATATATATACATATGAGTCTGTGGGTGTGTTCTATGAAAATTGTTATAGAAATAAATAAAAAATCAAACAATATTATTCAAAATATTAGAAAAAAAATTAAACTAATGATTACTATGCTCTTAGGAGTTAGAATCATTTTTGACATATATATATATATAAGAATGTATTGTAATGGAGGGAAAAAAAACAGAAACATAAAAAATATATATAGTAAAGTAGGTTTTTTAAAACAAAAAGAGATAAAAACGCATAAATAGAGACTAATGTTCAAAACTTTCAGGTTAAATTACTTTTGATGATATATGTCCGTGTTTTCCCAATGCAATTAATAACATATATAAAAAAAAAAAAACATATATATAAATTTTGCGATTTAAAAGTATAAATTTAAAATATTTTTATAAATGAACATAAGTTGAATTTTTGAGATTATTCAGATATCGCAATGAGTTTTCAATTAATAACAATAATAAAAAAAAATATGAAAATATGAAATAGCAAAAGGAATCTTACATAATGGGTATATGAGACTCAATAACGTTTATCAAACTTTTGCTAAGAACGTATAAATTATAAAATGTAAGTCTTATACATAAAATAGTATCACAATAACGAAAAAGATGTAAAAATATAAAATAATGAGACAAATGCATATATTAAAGAAGTAATAATGAAAAATTATAAAGTCTGCAGGCATTTGTTACTAAAGACTGTTGTCTAGGTAAAAAAAAAATGCGGGTGAATACACACACACAAAACGTGATATCATTTTTTTTAAATGAGGGGGGGGGATATAAAGAAAAATATATTTTTTAAAAATAGTGTTTATATGCTAAACAAATGTTAGCAAAAATAATAATAAATCAGAAATAAAGTGTCAGATATAAAAAATTTGGATATAACCAAATTAAAAATACATCTTTATTTTAGTAAAATATCAATTAAATTTAGTCTGAATGTAAATATAAAAATAATTATAGTTTAAAACGTAGATGATTGTTTAAAAACTGAAGAATTTGTAAAACATTTTATGCAAGCAGAAAAGAGAGGAAACAAATTGCAGTTGACCAATATAGCAAAAGGTGAATTTAAAAAATCAAAAAACTAAATTAAAATATGTTTTATCAATAATAATGGCAAATTACTTAATTCTCCAGCTCACATGCTATATAATAAAACAATAAAATGTCATCTAGGGTAAGCATGAAAGGGCATGGATTATTAGAATTATTCATGCATTTAAATATTTATATCCCAGATTGGTTTCTGGTATTTGCATTTATCAATATTGAGAATAAACAACTATTGGCAGTACCAAATAAATAGATAATGACTGAAAGCAGATTTACATGGATTGAAAATTTTACACTGATTTGAATTCCAGGATTTTAGTTTGAGTAGTAAAGTAGGGTTAAAGGGTTACAGAATGTTTAACTGCATTGCAAATAACTTTGAATACTAAAGTTTCATTGATAAAGGTAAAAGACAGAAACTGGTCTGGTAGGTAATGTTAAATGCAAATTAAATATATAATTACCATGTTTTCAAACACATGAGAATTTAAACAAAATAAAAAAAATCACAATTAGAAAAAAAAAAAAACAATAAATAAAAAGTTTGAATATATAAAAAATTAATACCAATGTGAAAAGAGGAGAACTAATAAAGCAAAAAAATATTTATTGTAGGATTAGAATTTGAATTTAAATTTGGTAATGTTACCTACATAAATTTTTTTTTAGCTTCCTTTCAATTTTCTGATTACCTAAATTAATTTAAAAGTAATTACAATGGTTTTCCATGTCATTAGATGCAGATTTTAAAAACTGTATTTCAATATAAAATGGCAGTGTGTATTTTTAACAGGTGATGTACAAAAATTTATTTTTTATTTGTCTTGCAGCAAAATATTAAGATTAATATTGACTATTTTATTCTATAGTATGTTAGAAATATATTAATAAAAGTATATAAATCGTTTTATATGATAGTAATAATAAAATAAAGTATGAATTGACACATTATTTGTTAACATTTTATTTATTGCATACATTTCAAAAATAAGCTTTAAACACAAACAAATGAAATATTAAAAATATTGTTAAAGTATGAGTATTTATGTACATATATCTATATGCTGATATAATTAGGGAATATTACATTATACATAATTAAAAACATTGTTTTAAAAAACAATTTAGTTGAAAAAAAAATTAAAATATTGAGTATGGTATATAAAAATAGATAAATAGAAAAGAATGTCTTTATTTTATTTAAATATAATTTTGAATACACTTTGTATTTGGTTTGTAGAATTATATATTATAATTTTTAAAACGTGTAATATTTATTTTATAAAGTTTTGTAAAAGACATTTTAACTAATGAAATACCACTTTATTAGGAAAGAACTTTTATATAGTGGACACATGTATGGATTTGATTTTGAATAAAAATTACTATGTGAATGAATGTGACAACACTGGGATAAAAGTATTTAAGCCCCTAGCTTAGATTAGATTATTCCTTTCTCATTTTCATCTCAATAGCTAAACAGCATAAAAGTGTGTGCATATATATAAATAATTTTATTTGAAAATTAAAATGATTATTATGGGGTAAAGTCATAAAATGTTGTCTCAGAAGACTTGACAGTCTTTTGAAAATCTGAATACACTATTGGATAAAGTTAAGTGCTGTGATATACCTTCATAAAAATATTTTGAAAAAATTAACAACTGCATTTACTAATACATATATATATATATATATATATATATATATAGTAAATTTAGATGGCCACTATATATATATATATATATATATATATATAGTGGCCATCTAAATGGGCACAAGGGTTTAAGATACTTTGTATCTGCATTAAATAGTTATATTGTATAGAAAAAAAATGAAATAGCGTTAGAATTTTAAATTTTTTTGCTGGAGATTGTTTAAAGCTTAAATATAGATTGCTTATGCAGTTTATTGACCACTTGAAAGGTATCTATTAGTATTATTGTGGTCAATGATGTATTTAATGTAAGGAAAGGGGGTTGTTTATTAATGGAATTGATACATCTTGTTGGAAAGATGCAAAGTTATTATGTGTTAGTATAATATTATTTGAATGGTTTCAAATATCCTTTATTCATTAATTCTTATCCTTTTGTCAAAAGTTAATAGCAGTTTCAATTATATTTAGTTAAGATAGTTCAATATTTAGGTTGTAGTACATGTGTATGCATGTATGATTCTGCATTATGTTTTATTTCATTTTCATCTTTAATAACAGCAAACAATAGTACATTCACAATAAAAACATTTAAATTACAGTAGTTAACATAAATAATTAACAAATATATATTTCTTTCCAATGATTAATAGATAGTTAGATCAATGAATTATTTTCTAAATTGAATCAACTATTAATCATTTTATTTGATAGTTAATTAATATTTATTTTTCTTTCAAGTTTGTAAAAGCTATTTATTTTATTATTTGTATTTTTTTTTCTTGTCTTCATTTAGTTTTAAAAATCAAAGTGATTTTTTTTTTTTGAAAAGATTTGTTTTTGCATATGTAATTAGTTAGTTAGCAAGATGTGTGGGAGTAACCTTGGAAAAGACAAATGAACTTTGCTAAAGAGAGTTTTTAAACAAAGATCTCCAGTAGAAAATTGGCTATTTGTAATGTAATTGTAACCAGTAAACAGTGGTTCATGTATTGTAAAAATTAAAACCAGTTGCTGAAGTTAAATTGACTTTGAAAAGACTTTAGAGTAAAAACTTCCAAAGGAGCTTCAGAACTTTATTATGGAAAAAAAATATTAAAAATGCAATTCTAAGGTTTTAAAAAAAGGTACGTCGGTTTGATTAACTCTCTTCAATTAAAACATTTCTGAATTAATCCCTTTATAACTATTACTCTTTTAAAAATGTGTGTTAATAACATCTAGTCTACATTATTTTACTTAATTGCCATTTTAAATAAGAATGGTTTACATAAATGTTATTCTTGTATCATTAAGCAACGTGTTTTTTTGATATATATGGAAAATGCATGCAGAAATATACTATGGAATATATTCTAATTTCTCACTATTTTTCGCGTTGTGTTTTTGTGAAGATTGTACATAGACTTAAGAATATGTCTATTTTGATAGATCATACTATGTTTAAGTTCATCGTAAGGAGATAACAGTTTTCATTTATTTGATATTTCTGGAACTAATACGTATTTTTAAATTGAGGAAATACAATGTAAGCTATTTCTGTTTAAATTGAATAGAATGACAGAAATGCGGGTAATTTTTGTTCTCTTCAATAAGGATGGAATATAATTCAAAGCATTATTAATTATGGAATTACTAAGGACAATTTAAAGTGTTAAATGCTATTCAGAAAATACTAAGGATAATTGCGTATTTAGTCCAGAACTACAACGGAGAATTTGGTATATTTTTAGTATAATAAAGGAGAAATTAGCTGCTTGTGTGTGATTTGGTACCTCAAATAGATATACTATGAACACTGAAAGGTGCTGGGCATATTTAAGTTATGCTTATATTTTTTTTAAGTTATACTGCAGAAGTGCATTTTAGTTTAAATTCAGTTTGGAATGTGTCCCATATTGTTTTGTAAAACTGGAACCCAACTTTGCAAGTGGACTTTCATTTTAAGTTATAAACTAATAACCTTTGTGTCTTTATTTTTTTTATTGCTTGTCATAATTAATGTATATGGTAGGTAGATAGGCTTTATTTCTTATTATGTTATTTATAATTTGGGTATGTTGACCATCAAGAACGTTTCTGAAGCATATTTAAATGAGGAGTACGAAGGTAAAAATTGATTGTGTTTAAATAGGTCTTATTGTTTCCTTATGAAGGTGAAAGAAATATTTTTTTAAAATATATTATTAGAAAGGTTTACATTTATTTTGTATACTTTATTATCTCAAAGTGAAAATTTAGTTCTTTGTTTAAATCAACAAACTTATAATAGAAATAATTTGTTAGATAATTAGAACCGTTAAATTTTAAAAAGTAACCTAAAGTTTATTAAATTAAAAGTTATGCTTAATGCAATATTTAATTATCATGTTACCTGCTTAGTGTGTAATTTAGAGTTAATATTATATATACTTTTTATTCGCGGGTGTGTGTTTGTTTTGCACAATTGTAATATTTGCTTGATAAAGTATAGTTTGTGAATAAATTTATGCATAAATTTTGTACACTGTTGTATTCTACTGAGTTGAATGGATTGGTATATTATCTGTATGTATTTATCTGCCAGTGTGTATTTATAATGTTCGATATTTAGAGAAGCTATGAGAATAGAAAGAAATCTTTGCGTTATAATGTCTGTAGGAATAAGAGATCTTGCTTATTCAGTATATGTTAATAATTTTCCATGAGTAGAGCCTAGTTTATTTTATATGCGTATGATTAATGATATTTTTTGAAGTGATGTTCTTAGGGCCCTGGTGATGAGGAATTAAATCCCCACCAATAATGTATTTAGAAGTAAATGAGTTATTGTTGAAATATGATTAAATGATGTTTAGGAAGTTATGTGACGTTTTTTTTCTTAGATTCTTGGCAATGAGGAATTGTAAAAGTGTTCAATAAGAGTTATTTGCTCCTCATGTAGATTCCCCTTGTAACATATAATATATATAATCATAAAAATATAGCTTTGTGATAATTAATATGTGGCTAGATAAATTGTTAGATTAACTCTTGATGTAGTATTAGTGTCATATTTTATTGGTGAATTACGACATTGTTCGAAATAAAATAATTGTATGATATTTTCTTAATGAATGGAGAGTTTATAGAAAAGATTGTTTTACATTATTGCTGCTTGAACGTGCACACACAGCGTAATATAAATAATATCGCTTATATAAAGTATAGAATTATTGAAATTAAAATGAGAAATAAATGCTTTTGAAATATACTACATTCATTTAATAGAAGTATAAAGTATTAAGATTAAAACGGGAAATAAATATTTTAAAATACAGTGTATTTATTTAAATAAATGTTACAAATCATCAAATAATCAGAATAAACATGATTTTGTTGCTATAAATGAAAGGTATACGTAATTGAAAGTGATTATTAGTCAATTAGAGAAAGTTGCTTTGTTGAAAGCCAAATATAAGTAATTTGATTTACTTTATCAATCAACAGTAATATCCTCTCGAAAGTATCTATTTTTTTGTGCTAATAATATAACATTTTACTTATTGTCATATAGATGAAACATATAGGCAAAGTCTGTATTCGAAGTCAGAATATTTAAACTTTGTTATAAATTTGCTTTGATAGTAGGATAATCCCAAACTGATGCTAAAGATTCATTTGATAATTTAAAACTCTGTAAAACAAATAGTCCATTTATAAATATGTTAAACCAAATTTATCTTGATTTATTGTAATAAATGATTTGTTTAGTTATTTAAAATCTTAAAATCTGTGTCTTGAGTTATTCTTGTGTACATTCGTATTTCCATTTCCACATCTCCACATTTCATAAATCTATTATAAAACAGATATATTATTTTAGAGTTATAATATTAAATTTGCTAGTGTCTGACAATATTGTATTTCTTAATCCAAACATTATAAAGAGTACTTGCCACTTGATAAACGTATTAGAAAGGTTGCCAGGTCAGTATATTTGTGAGATGATGATATGAGATTAAAATACCCTAACTCTGTAATTATCTTATTATTGAAACACAGTAAAATATTTAGTCAATTTGTTTCATTATATTTTTTCATACTTTATAATTATAACTTATGGGCCAATGTAGTTTATTTAATTCAACTGTGTTTGTTAAATTCCCTGAGATCTTATTGTTTATTTCTTGATTGACATTAAAGTAGAGGTTTAGATTATAATATGCCAAGTCATATAATTGTTAAGAGTATAATTATAGCAAGCTGATATATGTTATACTTGGATGAAGGAAGAAATTAAGTTTAAAGTATATTTTTAATAGACTGTACTAAGTAAACATTATGATTCTTTATCATACAATTAATTAACAAAGGAATTTACATTATATTGGATATTTTATAATATTTCTTCTTTTATTCATTTATTATCATATATCTTATGAAGTGCCTATAGCCTCCCACTGAGCTGAGCTGAACATAAACTTAAACATAGAGTCTCAGTAATAATTTTATTATATCTTTTGTTATATTGTTCTATTCATTAATAGAACTGGCGCCTGGGCATTTCGCTCATGTAATGGATATGAGTGGTGTTGGGAGTGTAGGTTATAATATATATATATATATATATATATATATATATATATATATATATATTACAAATCGATGTCTGTATCTCTTCAAAATAATATACGTAAATTTATAAATAAATATTAGAAAATACAGTTCTTAAAAGTTTATTAAAATATATCTATAACCGTCACTTAGAAGTGCTTTCAACTATCCTTATATTTTTTGTCAACTAATACTTTTAAAATGTCAGCTTTCCCATAATTCCATGATGTCAACTTTTCCATAATTCTGTGATCTTAATGTTTGCTGCTTGCCTATTAATTAAATCTTGCTTGTATTCATATATTAATATCACTTCCTTAATTTTTCTTTTCTTATTATTTTTTTCAGTTTCCAATATTTTTACATTACTATACTTAAAATCCAAACCATATATAGATGATTTATTGTGGTTATAAAAGACAGAAGCTGATAAATTATCATTACTTTTATAATTTTGTTATGTATTTTGAACCATTTTTAATAATAACAAGTGCTCTTTTGTTCTGCACTTTGATTCACCTATATATCCACTGTCACACCTACATGTCCATTTGTAAATGACACAATTTTTATTTGTCAATAAAGTTTTATTTTTTGAATTATTTATTAATTTATTTAATGTAGGTGGTGCATAAAATGCAATATTACATATATCTTTATAAATTTTCTTAATGAAACTTACCTGTTGTTTCGAAATATATGGTATTGATATCCAAAATTTTTTATTAGAAGAATTAACATTATTATTAATATTATTTTATATTTAAAATTAAAATTTTTAACAGTATAATAAACATAATCATAATTATATCCAATGTTTAATGATTCATTATAATAAATTTCAATATTTTTGGTTTTATCCAATGTATATTTACAAAGATTATTATTTTTAAATAAGAAGGACTTTAAACATGCCATTTTATGTGACATTGGGACTTTTGATTCATATGGAATATATCATCTTTTTGCTATTGGTTGAAGAGTCATATAGTAATCCAGTTTATCTTTGTTTCTAGCTATTTTGAAATCTAAAAATTGAACACTCATTGAATTTTCATCTATTTTAATCCATTTAAAGCCCTTTATATTATTTAATTCATTAAACAAATCATTAATAGCATTTGGCTTTCCACAAACAAAAACATCATCAACATATTGATTGTACCTTTGATGTCAGTGAAATATATGGATCAATTGATAGAATGACTTCTATTGAAATAATTAATAATGCATTTTATTGTTGAAACATTAAACTTTATTGATAAAAATATTTATACAATTTTTAAGCATGAATTTTATAAAATAAGTTATGGCTGCCCAATGGGTCTTCCTACAGTTACCCAAATATGTAATTTTGTTATATCTACATATGAAGAAAATATTTTGAAAAAGAAATATTAGCGGACAGACATTACTTTATACAATCGATATGTTGATGATGCTTTTGTTTGCAGAAAGCCAAATGCTATTAATGATTTGTTTAATGAATTAAATAATATAAACAGCTTAAAATAGATTAAAACAGATGAAAATTTAATGAGTGTTCAATTTTTAGATCTCAAGATAACTAGAAACAAAGATAAACTGGATTATTATATGACTCTTAAACCAATAGAAAAGAGAGGATATATTCCATATGAATCAAAAGTACCAATGTCATATAAAATGGCAGGTTTACAGTTGTTCTTATTTAGAAATGAAAACCTTTGTAAATATGCATTGGATAAAATCAAAAATACTGAAATTTATTATAATGAATTGTTAAATGCTGGATCTGATTATGATTATGTTTATTATACTGTTAAAAATTTTAATTCTAAATATAAAAATAATATTAATAATAATGTTAATTCTTCTGATAAAATTTTATGGATATCAATACCATATATTTTGAAGCAACAAGCAAGTTTCATTAAGAAAATTTATAATGGTATATGTAATATTGCATTTTATGCACCACCTACATTAAATAAATTAATAAATAATTCAAAAGATAAAACTTTATTGACAAATAAAAATTGTATCATTTACAAATGGACATGTAGATGTGGCAGTGTATATATAGATCAATTGAGGTGCACATTGGAAAAAAGAACAAAAGAGCACTTGTTATTATTAAAAAGGGTTCAGAATGCAAATTAAAATTATAAAAATAATGGTAATTTATCAGCTTCTGTCTTTTATGACCATAATAAATCATGTATACATGGTTTTGATTTTAATTATACTAATGTAAAAATATTGGAAACTGAAAGAAATAATAATAAAAGAAAAATTAACGAAGCAATATTAATATATAAATACAAGCAAGATTTGATTAATAGGCAAGCAGCAAACGTTAAAATCACAAGATTATGGGAAAGTTGAATCATGGAATTATAGGAAAGCTGACATTTTAAAAGTATTAGTTGACAAAAAATATAAGGATAGTTGAAAGTGCTTCTAAGTGACGGTTATAGATATATTTTTATAAACTTTTAAATCCTGTATTTTCTAATATTTATTTATAAATTTTTATATATATATATATTATAACACCCACCGACATATCTATATTCCTCCATTATGTGCTCTCACTGAAGCTTCGACTAGAGGTATTTATGAGCATGGTTTTAACCCATCTCACGCGCCAATCTTACCAGTAGGTATGAATTACCTCCTCGAAAACATATATATAGGTTCTGATATCTATCTGATGTGGTGACGCACCGAACCAGCTCAATCTCAAGGTTGGGGACATCTGTCTATCTAGAGAACAAGGCTATAAATTAACCCACACTGTCTTACGCATATATTTATTTTGCGATAGCTTAAGCTATAAATCCTTAATCTAACCCGGATCTGATGGGATTTATTCTACTTGATCATATACCCTCCCAATGAATCTCATTCGGACCTACATATATGATTGCTATGCTAACACTCAGGCCATCCATTATCATACACACACATATATCACGCTCATTCATCCACACATCAAATAATGCAAATACATATATATGTGAGCGGTATGATTAATATAGTCATATATCTAACTTTAAATATAAAATTTTAATATAGCAATTAACTGAGGTAACACGAATTCTTTATTGGGATACATATACAGAAATAGTTAGTGACGTGTCACTTTACCTGGACTCACTCGATTAAACAAGTCTGTATTGACGTCTGGCCACGAACTTAATCTGGTGGATCTCATGGAAGGCAAACAGTTCCAATGGTCGTTAGGTCTGGAGACAGGTTTCAGAGGTGGAGTAGTTGGTGTACTCTTTCGCAAAGGTCTAAATCTCGAACGATTTTGGTCAACATTTCCTCGATGGAACAAAATCTCTTGATTTATTATGACAGTTCGCAAGTCCGTTCAGGTGAATTCATGACGAGTATCCTCGGAGTCGAGTAACGACTAGCACACAAATCCAATTACCCCGACATTTTCTGACAAAAAATATTAAAACTTCTTAAGAAAAATCTTTGCGTCCTCCTCGTTAGGAATCAAGTCGCTTCTCCTCCTTTTTTCTTTTTTTCCACCCGAGCGCAAGACAAATAAAAAAAGTTCTTTTGTATTCACCTTTAACTTTTCAAAATCTTTCTGCATATTCCTACGCCGCTGACCAGTCCTTCCATTGTTCTTCAACACAAAAAAAAACCATATCCACAGACCAGTTTTCCGCCTTCCCGGCGCCAGTTATTACCAAACTGCCTACAGCAATTCACTCATCCTATTTCAGTTCTCACATGTTCACAAGGTGACTCAACAAAAGAAAACACGTGTTACCAAAATTATTAATAAACTCAAAAAAAAAACTATGTGAATAAAATCTATCTAAGAATAATTAATTGCGCTTTATACAGCTCTACATATATAAGTGATCGCAACCCCTCCGATATTAACTACGTATTTTTATACTCACACATACGCTATATCTACATTACTTGTAACCGGGTTCGAATGACCGTTTACATATATTCTTTTATTTATTTGTTTATACATGGTCCCTACATTAACACTATCAATTATGTCATATTTTACATATGCGTGTATTCGAACCCGTTTGTTACATACCCCCCTGGTGCGATAGCCTTCAAATACCTTCTTTGTATTTGAATGGCTTCTTAAACGACTCTTCTCCTTTACTTTCCCCGGGATCACCTTTCTGTTTCGGTGTCCACGATCCCTTTTCTTGTATGAGCTTCGGCTTCTCTGGCGGACGTGGATCTTCCGGTTCGTATGGCCATCTCAGTCTATGACCATCCTCAACACTCTTCCTAGGTGTGACATTCCCACTGGTGTGTCCTTCTGCTGTCCCACATTGGATATTTGTCCTATCTCTACCTTGCTTCCATCGCTCTAACGGTGCATTATGATCGTATATACTCATGTCCAGAGCACTAAGCAGCTCCGCCATTTCTCCAATGGATGCCTTCCTCATTCCCAACATCATCCTTTCCACGTTCATAGGCATATTGCGCCTTACAATTCGAATGATGTGACTTTCAGACATGTGACACGCGTCCAGCGTCCTTAGTCTCGCCACTTGACGGTGAAAAAATTGAGAAAAATTTTCTTCCTTTTCTTCCCCATATTTTTCTCGCATGATTTGGTACTGCACGAGTTCTTGGCGGTCTTCCGACCAGAAGGTCTCTCATATCATCCTCTGATACTCCTCGAGGGTTGTGGGCTGTTGAGACAATGAGTCCCACCACTCTTGGGCATTCCCACTTAAATGACTGCACGCTACCACCAACTTTCCCTCCTCTGGCATGGGATTCATGTCGAAGTATCTTCGTAAGCTCCGTAAATGTTCTACGGGAGCTTCCCCCATTTGACCTGCAAACGGTCGTACCTTTAGAAAGTGGTTCACTTGGTTATGTACCGCCACCTCCTTGCATTTTCCCATATGCTCCGGCCTTTCCGTCTCGCTAGGCCTCAGACTTTGATTTACATCCCTCTTCCCTTCATCTACACTTCCTTCTACTTCTTTCTCGTTAGGTTTCTCCGCCCTTCCCTCACCTTTTATCCCTAGTCTCCGTTCTATCTCCTGAAATCGGAGTTCCAGACTTTCCAATTTTTCTAAAATCTTCTCGGATATATTTATTTCCTTCTCTTCCGTCACCTTCTGCTTTTCTCCATTTTGTTTATTTTTTGGCTTCATTTCTTTATCTATCTTATTATTAAGGTTATGTGCCAGGTTCGTTACCCCGGCTCCCAGTGATCCTGTCATGACCCACCTGATACCTTTGCCCCTTCTTATCCTCTTGAACGATATCGTTTATGATATCTCACTATTGGATAAATTCATAACCTCTGCTTTCTAAACCCTGACTTTATATATATGTTTCAACATACATCAACGCTATTTCCCCACGACCCTATGAGAACCTTTTTATCCACACATTCGCCCACAGAACATGCCCATATACCATCTTTCCCATATGTTTTCACGCTCTTTCCGCTTTATCACCACTATCGCTTTTATTTTCCCTTTTCCTTTCTTTTATTTAAAAAAAAAATCTGCTTACTTGCCCGTTCTCTAACATTCGCTGCCCCGTTAGTTGGGACGCCATTATAACACCCACCGACATATCTATATTCCTCCATTATGTGCTCTCACCGAAGCTTCGACTAGAGGTATTTATGAGCATGGTTTAAACCCATCTCACGCGCCAATCTTACCAGTAGGTAGGAATTACCTCCTCAAAAACATATATATAGGTTCTGATATCTATCTGATGTGGTGACGCACCGAACCAGCTCAATCTCAAGGTTGGGGACATCTGTCTATCTAGAGAACAAGGCTATAAATTAACCCACACTGTCTTAAGCATATATTTATTTTGCGATAGCTTAAGCTATAAATCCTTAATCTAACCCGGATCTGATGGGATTTATTCTACTTGATCATATACCCTCCCAATGAATCTCATTCGGACCTACATATATGATTGCTATGCAAACACTCAGGCCATCCATTATCATACACACACATATATCACGCTCATTCATCCACACATCAAATAATGCAAATACATATATATGTGAGCGGTATGATTAATATAGTCATATATCTAACTTTAAATATAAAATTTTAATATAGCAATTAACTGAGGTAACACAAATTCTTTATTGGGATACATATACAGAAATAGTTAGTGACGTGTCACTTTACCTGGACTCACTCGATTAAACAAGTCTGTATTGACGTCTGGCCACGAACTTAATCTGGTGGATCTCACGGAAGGCAAACAGTTCCAATGGTCGTTAGGTCCGGAGACAGGTTTCAGAGGTGGAGTAGTTGGTGTACTCTTTCGCAAAGGTCTAAATCTCGAACGATTTTGGTCAACATTTCCTCGATGGAACAAAATCTCTTGATTTATTATGACAGTTCGCAAGTCCGTTCAGGTGAATTCATGACGAGTATCCTCGGAGTCGAGTAACGACTAGCGCACAAATCCAATTACCCCGACATTTTCTGACAAAAAATATTAAAACTTCTTAAGAAAAATCTTTGTGTCCTCCTCGTTAGGATTCAAGCCGCTTCTCCTCCTTTTTTCTTTTTCTCCACCCGAGCGCAAGACAAATAAAAAAAGTTCTTTTGTATTCACCTTTAACTTTTCAAAATCTTTCTGCATATTCCTACGCCACTGACCAGTCCTTCCATTGTTCTTCAACACAAAAAAAAAAACATATCCACAGACCAGTTTTCCGCCTTCCCGGCGCCAGTTATTACCAAACTGCCTACAGCAATTCACTCATCCTATTTCAGTTCTCACATGTTCACAAGGTGACTCAACAAAAGAAAACACGTGTTACCAAAATTATTAATAAACTCAAAAAAAAACTATGTGAATAAAATCTATCTAAGAATAATTAATTGCGCTTTATACAGCTCTACATATATAAGTGATCGCAACCCCTCCGATACTAACTACGTATTTTTATACTCACACATACGCTATATCTACATTACTTGTAACCGGGTTTGAATGACCGTTTACATATATTCTTTTATTTATTTGTTTATACATGGTCCCTACATTAACACTATCAATTATGTCATATTTTACATATGCGTGTATTTGAACCCATTTGTTACAATATATATATATATATAAATGAAGTCCAGATTAAACATTGTAAAATGCTAACTACGGAATACTTTATTGAAATTAAAAACATGTCAAAAGGAATAATTTTAATGGAACATTAATAACTTCATATAAGTATGTATAGCAAGTATCAATGTACACAAGAGAAATGTCATGAAATTTTCAGTGGGACATACAGGAGATTTTAAACTGTAATTTTTTTTTGTTTATATAAAATATATACAAATAGATTAGGAAATTTTTGTTGTAAATAAAAAAATTATGCTTTTGTGGGCAAGTTTTAATTTGGTGGGAATTCCTTGTGAATAAAAAAAAAGTTTACCCGGTACTTTTAAATTTGATTTACAAATCTTTTATGTTTACATGTATTTGATTAGGATACAAATATATCTCATTACCAAAATGGATTGAAGTAAATTGTAAATAATATTTATTAGTGATTATTATTATTATTTAATTTAAATAAAAGTATGTTTATTTGTTTCTCTATACAGATCACTGGTGAAAAATATGTTTCTCATGCAAATATATCTGGATAATATAAAAGTTTATACATTTAATTACAGAATACATATATAAAATATATTTAAACATATCGTTTATATTTTAATTATGAATAATTTTAATATTTATAAAGTAAATATCATATAATAAGTAATCAATATTTAATGTAACCTAGTATAGCATGATCTGCTTTTGTGAAATATAAGTTAATAAATTTATTTTTATTTGGATGATAAAAATAGTAAAAAATTAAACATACTAATTAGATTTTACACAATATGTATTTATATATTTATTTCAGCAATATTTGTGCAAATTAATAATCTGTTTTGGTTCTTATTATATTGTCTACATCACATGACTTTTATAAAATGGTATATGCATTAGGTCAATACCAATCAATTCAATTAAAAATTGTTCTTCAAGGAATATTTTATTTACTTATTAATTTTACATTCATTATTACAGTTTATATTAATATATTTTCATTTTGTTTAATTAAACTGGTTTTCTCTGATCACTCACAATTAAATTATCACACGCACCTATTTATTATTCACATTTTCACACACACACATATATATATATATATATATATATTATACCGAGACAAAGTCGGTACATGTATATACGCACACACACAAGCAATGTAAATACTCTATTTTTTATTTACTTGCAACTTATGATAAAAAATAAATATAGTTTTCTTTCAATACTTTATAAAATACACGGTAAAATAAAATATTAATATTTCTGATTAAATAGTTTAAGGCTTTCATATAATCTACTAAAATAATATTCTCTAAAAAAAATAAAATTAATATGCCATTTTAAATCTCAATAAGTGATTTCTACTTGTATATGCCGCGGGGGTAATTAAAAAGGGGTTTATTTTAAATTATAACTGTAGTAAAAGTTAAAAGCTTATAGAAATGATTTTGAGAAAGATTAAATGCTCGACTTTTAAACTAATGTAAATTAGATTGTTCTCTTAAAACACGCACACACATATGCATCAAAGGTGTGAATGAGTATAAATTTTTTAACTGAGATTGCAATATGAGATTGCCTAAACCTAAGATTGCCTCAAGCATATGGATTGAGTGGACATTATGTAGGACACGGACCCCAACAACAACTCAAAGAATATTGAACTCTGGGTGGAGATTCGATCCTCAGATAATAACCAACCCATATAAATATGAGTCTTAGTCTTTGTCTTTTGTCTTTTACACTTTTTTTTATGCTTATGCTTATAGTTTTTTTTGATTCCTATGGAAGCCACAACTAGAACTTTTCTCTTTTTTTTTGCTATCCGGTTTATCCAATATGATCACTATGAAATTAACATTTAGAGCGTCGACCGTCATGATGGGCTAGGAAACCCTTCAGTGATTGACCGACGCTCCACCACCAGAACATCTCCACAGCTATGAATGATCAACAACAGTGCCGTCCGAACATCGTACTCCAATCAGTCCAAGGACGTAGTTCCGTTTAATATACAAGAATCGTCCAAACATACTACGCTGAACTTATATGAAATGAATAACCATTTATTATGGAAACATTATCCACCAGGTTCGAACCCTCACCAAATTAGAAGCAGCAGAAGACTAAGCAAAATCCTAGGTAAACACTTTATTTTTTTTTATGCTCCCATTCATTCTTTACGTAGACTTTAAAAGGCAATCTCATAATTAATTAAATTCGACTTTCGTAAATCAAAATATAAAATGATCCGTAATCCCTCATATTTGAATCTTATTATTTTTTAATCACAACTTTCGTAAATAAAAAAAAAATATCAGATGCTACATAGTTCCTCATATTTAAATCTTAGGACTTTTCCTGTTATGAACTTTGATCATAATTATTAATTTCTTTCGCAGATAAACTATAACACACATCTAATTTCAAAATGTAAAAGAAGGAAATATATTTTATCATCCATGTTTATTATGCATAATATGTTTTTTTCTGTGCGAGTGCGCGAATGCGTGTATGTGCGTGCAAATAAAGCTATTAATCAATGTTTCATTTTTTATATTCAATAAATTTTTATTTTATTTAAACAAGTCGAGCATTCCTCAAATCATTCTCTATAATTAAAATATATATATTTTTTAATTATTATAATCAGCATTTATTCATGCAATTAATTATTTTACTTTTAAATTTGTCTTTTTTGTATTTTTTTTTTGTTGTTTTGTTTATTTCTTTAAATTTCATCGTGCCGTAAGTCACGATGTTTATTTATTATGTAGTTAAGATAGGTTTAAGAGTTGGGAGGGCCTATTATTAATAAGTATAAGTAAATGTCAATAAAGCTAGTGTGAATAATTCTATTGGACTGTATGATAAAGGGGGGATGATCTTATAAGCTTCTAATTTTGTTTATATAATGATGCATTAATCGAACATTCGTATTAGTTGCAAATAACCAATGACCCGATCCAATATTTGGACCGATCTATTAATCAACCAAGATTCTTCTCCATTGGTTAGTATTGTGTCTTTTACCAGAATAATAGTCTTGAAGGCAATCATTGTGACCCTGAGTGACCCTTATTGGTCCATGCTGGGAGTTTGAGCTTATGGGCGGGAATTAGACTTCGAAATCGTTTTGATATGACGTAAGGTGATGCGAGAAATTAAATTGTAAATTAAATCATTGTATCTGGCGCCCCCTTGTGTTGATAATGAACAACTATCGATATAGGAAAATAAATAAAGCTTTATGCTATATCATGTTTGTTTCGGAGCTCTCAATCCCTTTAGGAACGGTTGAATAAGGCGACCGGTAACAATATATTGTAACTGGTAATGAATTCTTAAGGGAATCCCTGAATAGTTAAATAATATTATAAATTATTAATATAACTATGAAGTAAATAATTTAATGAATTAGAAACGCTTAAATGTTTATTATATTTGAAAAGTATGGTTTGAATTCAATAAAATGCCCTTTGTAATTTATATTTTGATAAAATAATCAATTTATTTGTGAATTTTTCAATCCACAGTAATCTAAAAATAATAAGAGTCTTTATTTTATATATTATTATAGTTAACTAACCCGAAAGTTAGATAAGCATTTTATATGCTTATTTTATTTGTTATCATATTATTTAACGTTAAATGTACTAAGTAATATCGATTGTCATTCACATGCTCTCCTTTCAGACATAGATAGATTACTGGTACAATGTATAATAATGACTTTATTTTATTTGATAAATTATACTAATGGATTTTTTGTTTCCTTTTGAAATATGCATGCAAAAAAAAAAAAGTTTTAAAGTAATAAAGCCTATTATTTAAATTACATTATATTATTCAAAAATTAATTAATAGGCAATAATAGAAGTGATGTATTACTTAAAAGATTGAAAATGATACTAGAAAGTTATTGGATTTTATAACCACAACAAATATAAGGCCAGGAGAAATATTAAAACAAAAAAAATTAAAAAGGTTGTAAGTATAATAAAATTAAAATTAGGATAAAAAAAGCAACAATAATATTTTATAATTAATTTGAAGCAAAAAAATATCCCATTGTAAAAAAAAAAAAAACACACTATAGTCATTATTATATACATCATCAGATTTACAGTTACTACTGTTAACATGATTGAAAGTTAAATATTATATACAATCTTGAACTCTTTTACACTGAGTTTTGTAGTCATAATTTAAGGCAAAACTTTAAATTTTATTTTACTCCTCAAATCTTGATTCTACAATAGTATTCAATAAATTCAACTTGGTTTATTAGCTATCTAAATTATAAATGAAAATTATTCTAAAAAATCATATTTGAACTGTCCAAATATTTAAAAAATAATAATAACATAAATTTTATTGAATTATGTAATGAAGAATAATGACTATTTTTCATTAATTTTTCTATTGATTGTGTTTACTAAAATTAAGACAAAAGTAAATTAATAAAATCTTTGTTGTTTGATCTTAGAATCTGAGCAAATAATTATAAAATAATAAAAACTCTACCAAATACTCTTCTAAACTTAAAAATTGTATTATAATTATTAAATTACTATCTAATGTCAATGCAACTGAATTTTGACAGCTTATAAAGGTGGTATATTTGCTGTCATAATTTTTATAGTGTATTGAAATACGTTTAATCTAAATTTTACAAAAATTAAAGATATTTTAACAAAATATATAAATGTAAACAAGAAAGGATGTTTCTCTGAAGATTTGTGATGATGGTGTACTAGCTGTATTTTTATATTGGACTATTTTCATTATCTAATATGTGTGTTGAATGTCTTTAGAAAAGTTTAATTTTAGTTAAATATTCCAAATGCATTCAACTGTTAATAATATCACAGCAAACAGGTTAGTATATGCACCAACTGTTAGTAATATCACAGCAAACAAATATTAGTAATATCACAGCAAACAGGTTAGTATATGCACTAACTGTTAGTAACATCACAGCAAACAGGTTAGTATATACACAACGTTTTGAGAGGTATTTTCTCCCCTCTTATTCAGGTGTTGCTGGCATGACCAATGACCGTACTAGCATGGGATTTGAACCTGGGCTCTTAGAATCTTGATAATTGAATTTTAAGGTAACGCTCTAACCAACTGAGCCATTCTGCCAAAGTCAACAGTATGTAGTAATTTCATATACTTATCTATGAGGTTCCTCCTGATTTCTCCACTTTTTCCTCAGAGCAAAGTTGATTAGTGGTTTCCATACATTATGTATAGTCACACTAGGTTGGCTAGTGGGATTTTTTGCCATTGTCATGTGAGCAGCTTCTTTAAATTTTCTTCTTTGTACCAAACTTTTGTAAAACTAATTATAAATATTTAAATAAAGTCCAGAAAACTGCTTCTATTTTGTGATTTGATCACGGCAAGAAGAAAACATTTCCAAGGTTGTTTATACCATTAAGATCAGAGAATGAACCAATTTGAAAACAAAAAAATGGTGTTTTAAAATGCATACATAGGATAAAAAGTTGTTATGACTTCTGGGATAATGAATGGTTGCAATATTATGGAGGAAAAGTAAAAAATGCATTGATAAAAACAAAAAGAAACAATATATAAAACATACTTAATTACTTATTAGAAAAAAAAAAATCAATTTTGTTGTAAAATCTGCGGTATTTAAGGAAATAGGAGGTAGGTAGAGCATGAAGATTTACCTTTAAAAGAAAGTCAAAAAATTTGGGTTCCAATGACCATTTTTTTCTTTGTGCCACAGGGAAGAAGAAACTCAACAGCACCTATTTCACACCTGCACAGCGCTAAGAAATACCTGAGAAATTATGATTAACACATATAGACAAAACATCACACTTGATAACCTAATAGAGACACTTAGTAAAGGCTCAATACCAGCAGTTCATGCAGATACTTTTTGTTTATATATTTTCTGGTGCATTAGATGTACTTTCTGCCTTGGAGACAATACCACAAAGCACCCAGCCATATTCTCTAATAAGCTGAACAATTGAAGGCCAGCGATGGCAAAATTACACACCCAGATATATTTGCTGCTACATGGTCATTATTAAAAACCTGAAACAAACCATAACCTCAAAAAACAAGTTATGACTTTTTTTGTAACAAGAACAATTATTATTATTTTTTTGTTGTTGTTGTTGTTTTAAATACCCCTTTTTTAACAATTTTTTTTCTGTTTGTTCCAAAGCTATATACTTTTAAACCATGTATTTTCAACAAGGTAATTTTTGGTAAACAATAAATTCATGTAATCTATTTTTGTACAATACAGTATATTATTGAAACACTTATTAGAAAAAATGTAACTAAACAAATCACTTCATAGTGTTTTTGATTTTAATTGTATAATATAATAAACTATCAATCAATAATAAAAATATGAGACTGACATTTACATTTTTTTGAAAAATAGCTACAATCTTGAAATATTTGAACTATTTACCAGAAATAATAGTCAGACTTTCTATTTAAATGCTATAATTACCATTATTTTTGTTTTAAAGCTTGAATAAAATGTAAGGTTATCATCTCGGGTAATCAGATTTAGATGTTTTAAACTTCTACTCCATCTAATGATTGAAATTTGGTCATGAAATTTATGCATTGTAAAAGTGGTTTGGTTTAGACTCTTTTTTATTGCCGGGATTATAGAATTTGAATCAAAAATATTGTGAAGTGATTTGATTACTTATATATATATATATATATATATAAGTGATTTGATACTTATATATATATATATATATATATATACTAAAATAAATATATTAATAAAGTGTTCTCTTTCATACAGGGTCATTATAATATATATATATAATACAAATAAAATGTTCGTTAATTACAAAACTATTGTAACAACAATAAAATTAATAAATATGATAGTTAACTATCATATACAATCTTTCAATCCACATAAGTACTTTCAGTTAATTCCTTAATCTGACTCAACTGCCATTAAATTTAACAGTAGTTGAGACAGGTTAAGTAATTAACCAAAATTATTAATTAAAGTTATGAGCATACACAAAATCACCAGAATTAATTGAAATTGACCACTAAATTCTAAACAGAATAAATGCTGGTTTATAGATAGTATTCAAATAGTTCATATGCACTTCTTGTCATTTAAATGAAGAATAAATGACAGTATTTCTTTTACTAACAAGTATTATATATATATATTAAATTTGTGCAAAATAAATATTTAACACTTTTACATTTCTATGTGTTCCATCCTTCCCCTGGTGGAAAATTGCATTAACACTTAAATAGAACACTTTGTTATTGGTCCAGCAAAGTAAAACTCTGAAACTTTTAATTGGTCAAGTGACAAACTTTTTGATACAAATATTTTCATCTTTTAATGTATATTAATTTTAGTTTCATTTTCAAAAAGTATATTAATTATTTGTAATGTTAAGAAAGTAAACGAAAGTTATTTCAAAAATATATTTTTATTTGTATTTTATAGAAATATTCAAAAACAAAAAAATCAAAGAAAACATTACGAGTGAATTAGAAGCATTGAAAATGTCATTTAGATCCCTCCCAGATTTCACGTTACGAATTTTTTAAGGATTTTTTAAGAATTTTTTAGGAAAAATCTTAACGTCTTTTTCAAAATAATTATACTTTCAGCATATAATTAAAAAAATACACCAAAAATACATTATAATGCCAGAAAAATATTCTAAATTATTAATCTTTGTTTGAAAATCAAATAAACAGCAAGGAACCTCTTGACAAGATGTCAAAAATTGCTGCTATGGCTGGTTTCTTTTTCAATTTACAATCGTGTAAAGTATACAATTTTTTAATAAAACCTTACTACTTTTGTAAAATAACTATATTTTTATTAGAAATATTAGATTTTATGAAAATTATTTATAATATGTATGAAACATAATAAAAAAAGCACTCCAAAACATATATTTTCATTTTAGCGGTGAAAAAATATTTAACAGAATCATCAGCCAATAAGAATTGGTAATAGATTGTGAATAGATTATCCAACCAATCAAAACTGGCCTTCTTCTTTTGTTCAACTTAAAATCCTCCTAGTATTGATTTTTTACTTGTAAAATGATTCAAAAGAGGGCAGCATCTTATAGGCCTTGCTCTAAGCTTTAATATGGGTATTTTTTCTTCAATGTAACTAAAAAATTGGCTGAGTTAGAGCAATCTAAAGGTGACAACCGCGATATCGCATTTCAGGCTATTAAAAAGTTAATAGTTCAACATTTTATTTTAGTATTAATTTTTTTATTCAGTATTATGAGTCAATGCATTATTCTTGATTTATTAGAATTACAACTTTACAAGTGAAACACATTTTAAGAAATCATTTTTGAATTGTCCAAATATAGAAAAAAAAAGGAAATAAATGAAGTAAATAATGAGAACAATTTTTTTTTCTTATTGGCTGATTATCATAAAACTATTAAAAAAATAAATTAACAAAACTTTATTACATAAATTTCATTTTGTAAATGTGAATGAATAATGATAATGTCACCATAAAGTTATAAAAATCTATTCTAAAATATAAAACTGCATTTACATTTATTAAAATATCACAAATATTCTGTACAACAGTATTCAATAGATTGTAATAATCATAGTTTATTTTTCATCATTATTTTCAATTTCTTAACTTGAATTTTTAAAAATGAAATATTAAAAAAAATTCAAGTGTAAACAATAATATCTTACTTTTTACATAATTATACAAATATTTTGTAAAAATATTCATAAATATTTAAATAAACTATGAAATTATGCATTTTTTGTTTATAGCTAACAGCAATTGAAAAAAAGTTTCAAATTCATTTATATGCCCAAGATCAAAGAATCTATCAATAAGTAACCTTCTAACCGGTTCATTTGTAGTTTTCTTTGCAGAATACTCTGTAGATAACTGATATCTTCAGATTTGTTTAAACCAATAAGTTAATATTTACTGAATTTTCAATTTTTGTCATTAAATAAGCATACAACAGACAAAATTACATGCAAACCAGCACAATTGCAGTATTCGATGACACACTGGATTTCAGAATTATAGAGTTAATATTCATTGAATGTTATTAATATATATATATGATTATATGTTCACACACAATTTTATGCATGAAACATTTAATTAGTCTGTGGAAAACAAATTTGTAATAAAACTTTTATATCAGAACTAATTCATATTTAAAATAAATTTTAATTTAAATGATAACTAAATACATGAAAAACATTTAATATAAATATAATTTAAAATAATAAATAAATTATGTTAGAACAATGGCAAATGGAATGTTGGTGATGATTAGATTTATAGCTCAGTCAATCAACTCTCACAGCAAAGAAACATGTAAAATTACTTATTTTTTTATTTATTACCATTACTAGCAGGTTTTTGTTAAAACCTATGATCATTTCAACTTCAAAAATGAATGAAACAATACGACATCAATAACAAAAAAAAAATTCAAATAGAAAATACATATGTGTTTCTCAATCATCAATCTACAGTCTATATTTTTTTTTTGCCAGGTTTGACATTTCACAACAATATCTTAATTTTTTTTAAATTTAAACTTTACTTTTTTTTTTGTAAATTACAGAATATCATGTTAAATATGGGTTATTTCATCTTTTGCCTTGGAGAGTATAATATACAGTTATTAATAAATTAAATTTTGCAGAAACAAATGGCTAATTCCAACACTTCTGCTAATCTTAAACATACAATATTTTGTATTAGGAAGTAATATCAGTGATGAAGGATTGCAAAATATCTTTTTTATGATATTTTATGTGATTATTTTCTTCAATAAGTATACTAACATTTTATTATCATAAATTGTAAACCTAAACTTTGTCTTGCATGGGAGAATAAAGTCGTAAAGTGACAGATACTGGAACTCAAACTCAATGGATTATGGCCATCTTTGTTACTCCTGTTACTCAAAATTCTTATGAACTCCTGACCAATAAATCATTGGATTATTATTTATTTAGCTAGGTTTTTATATCTTTAGTAATTGATTGTATTAACAGCTGAATTTTTTATATATATTTTTGTTTTATTAATGCTTAATTAATATAGAAACTCTTATAAAAACTTTCCACAAAAATTGTATATAATTCAATGTGTGTGTGTATATATAATTTAAATTACTTAAAATAAAAAAACTATTGTTTTTTAGGTTACAAAATATATCACACTACTATTATGTAGAGGGATTTTAATTATATAGACATAGCTATAATCAGGAAATTTAAAACCTATTGCAGGATAAAAACTTCTTCAAAATCTTTCACTAAGGAAAATGTAAAAAAAGAATTATTAATCAGACTTGATTATTGCAAATTAAAAAGGGTTTGAGTGGTTTTCCAACCTCATTTAAATTTTTTATTAAAAAAAATTATATATCCATTTACCATCCAATAAAAATGGTTATCAAAATTTATATCCTAAATCTGATTAGAAACTGAACAAAATATTATCAACTTCATTTCAAATCATTGTGCTAATTATAGCTGGTTGATGTTGAAATTGTATTTATTTGTTTAAGATCCTATTTCACCTACCATGTCCCATAATAGTATTCTTTCTTTAAATTAAATCCCTCAAAATTCACATATATTATCATATATTAATGTATATTTATGCATATGTATGTATATTTCTGTATATTTGTGTACATCTAGATATCTTAATGTTTGTATGTGTATTGCTATATAATGTGTATACATAGTTATAAATTTGGATAATAAATTAAAAGTAAGTTGTGTAAACATTGTTGTATGTATATGACTGCACCTACATATATATATATATATATATATATATATATATATATATATATATATATATATATATATATATATATATATATATATATATATATATATATAGAATGGAGCTACAACATAATATATTTTATAAGCATTGCAGTGCAATTAAATTATTTTATCTTTAATTTACTAAAATAGAAATTTACAAATTTCTTTTATTTAGCTTATACTTCACATATAAAATTCCAATTTTAGAGGTGACAAGATTACATATATAACAGAATGTTTACAGAACTTAACCTGTTTCTTGGAAAATATGCTGCCACAATCACCTGGTTTAATTTGTGTGGGAACCAAGTACAGATCTTAAAATAAATTCTAAAATAATTTTTTAGACAAAAGAAATGCAGTCAAATTATACTATTTTATGAATCACTCATGTTTTACTTTTGTCTTTTCTAAAGTTAATAAAACTAAAGTTAAAACTTAAGATTGAAAACTTATAAATTGTAAACAAGTTCATGGCTTTTGCAAGGGGGAGTCAAGGAGTAATCCCCCAAATTAAGTAATAAGGTTCACTCTCTTAAAATTTGAAATGTATTGCTGTCAGGGGCTATGCCCATTTAAACAATGGAAATGTGTGGCTAAAAGACTCCAATTTTGCGATTTTCCTTCAAGAAAACTGGTTACAATTATGGAGAAGTTTGAGACCAACAGCTTGCCAAGAAGTCATCAGTGACAAGCCTTCCCAAACAAAGAATATTAGTGTCAAATGCCATGAAAGATGCCTCAGCAAATCTTAAACTAAACTAATTTAATAATTCTCTTAAACTAGCTGTAATGTTGAACATTCATAAATAATATTTATAACTTCTTCATAAACTCTGTAATATAAATTTAATATAACCATAATACATTTTCCAATGTAACTTTAAATTTATTAATAATAATATTTGTAAAAATCTTGCCTCTATATTAAATGAATAAATATAGTTAATAATTCTCCTAAATTATAATAACTATGCTCCGTTATTATTTCTATATACTTTCTAATCTGCAGTTATGCCTATATTATTTTATTTATATTGTTTATTTCATTGAATTATGATACACCTTGATTCAAAGCAGAGATCAGTAATTTTAGTGATTGTAAGGAGATGATTAAACACTCTCATGCAATTGATTTATGTTGCTCTTTAGCACACACATAAATCTCCATTTTGACACCTAATTTACATATATGTATATTTAGTTAAGCTACTATGTTTTAGCTTATTGTAATTAAGGTTTGTTATAAAGCATAACATATGCTTTACTCCTCATTTGTTTATAATATAAAGTATACAGATTTAATCTGTAAGCTAGATTATCTTCATTAACCCTTTTTAGCATGTTTTATGTTTGCTAATTCATGAACTGGCATAAAATAATTTTGCAGAATGGAACTATAGATTTAACACATTAGTAATTTTAATATTTGATATTTTAATAAGTGTTATGAATGTGTCCTTATAAAGCACACACATGTCATATACATTGCTATATATTTCTTTATTAAAATGTGCTTCTGGTTTAATGCCATCCCATTAGCATTAGTTTCAACATGATGATCCAGAAACCTATTTTAAGCTGCTCTAATCTCTCAAACTAAATGTTCCTTATCTTTTGTAATAGGAAGTCGTACAGCCCATGGGAACCAAGTACTTGGTACTGAATCCCATGATTATTACAAATTCAGACCACAATCCTCATTTAGTTGATGTAGGACCATAGCCTCTGAAGCTCCACTGCAATCACCAGTTTGCCCTCCATAATATTATTCAGTTCAGCATTGATCTGAACACCCAATCTGGTTTATACAAAATAATCTGCATAGGGGGCACTTTATTGCTCATTATGTAATTTTAGTAAATAAGTTATATTTACTATTGTCATTGTAAACTTAATTCTTGGCAAACCTTGTATGAATGACATAGTATAAGTCAGGTGTGAGTATAAACCACAGATAAAATTATTAGTTTGTAATAACTTTGAATTAAATGATTTAGTGTACATAAAAGATGAAACACTGTATTTAACTCAACTCATCTTTGTCTAACACCTGCAAGTTTAAGATCCCATGCACTTATATTTTGTATTATTTAACTTATAATTTAATAATTAAAATATATTAAACTGTAATAATGTTTAGTGTGTTATTTGCAATCCATTCCTAAATCTTAACCAAATCTATTCTATTTAGTGTTAATTATTAGTATATGCATTATCTCAGTAAGCCATATGTGTGTCTATTTAGTAGTTAATTGCTAATTTATCAATAATTCCCTGAGTCTCATACTTCATCCTGTGCTACTGCCAGCTTGTGAGCTAAAAGAGGCTGAGTGTAACCTCATATGTCATCCATAGAGTAGTAAATCATGGAGCATTGGTAATGGAATTGAGGTGTGATCTGATTCGAGGTTTGAACCCCTCATCTAGATCACTTTTGGGATAATTTGCCAAAACTCTGGATTTTGTTGTGTGAATGTACAAATATGATCATTACAATGTTTTATCCTTATATCATGAGAGTTCTAATGTAGCAGCGTAATTATGTAATTAACAAAGTATTGAAAACAATCTATTTTCTAGAAACAAACGTTTATTTATTTTAATTACTGATTAATTTTGTTAATAATATAAATTGTACTATAAAATCTAGGGTCAAACTTCTTATGAATTTCCAAGCAATAAACCATTTAATGGTTATTGTTCTTCTTTTTCTTCTTATTTGTGCAAAAAATCCAAATAATTCTCAAAAACAAAGAAAAAAATATTTGGTTTGTTAATTCTGATAAAATATGGAAATAGCATAATAAAAATAAATTTATTATTTAATCACTTGATTACTTAAGAAGTAAAAATGGAACATGTTGGATGTAAAAAATATTGGTAATATTCTTAATAAAAAAGAGGTACTGTTATTTTATTTAATCTATCCATAGTATATATCAATGATTAGAAAAAACTAATTAATAAGTGATGACATTTATGTATTTATTATAGAATTTACAGCAACAAGTTGATTATCTAAAAGCATGACATAAACATATTTAGTAATGAAAATAATGTCTTCATTAACCAAAACAATTGACAATAAAGTGGGACTTGTTTTATAATTTGTAATTGATTATTGAATTGATGAAAAATAAAATCTGTGTATTTATTATTGAATTTACAACAGTAAATATATTAATACATTGTACAGGCTTAAATCTGCATTTATATATGTATTATATGTGGGATTCGAACTCAGACTTTCACACGACACACTACTCTTAGTGCCATCTCATATTATTGACCCACCTGATCACATACATGTTGAAAAGATAAATAATAATCAATATACGTATTTCATGCTAAAACAGCAATCATCAGTTGATCTACATTACTATCCTCACACACATATATATAATCTTACAAGGGCTTTGAACGTTCCATCATCAGATTTTCAATGAAATGGAAGGCTGAAGAGTTGTGAGTTGGAATAGTTTGAAACCTGTCCATTAAAGTATGAAGATTGGCTATCTTAATATAAAGCAGAACACTAATGATGTTTATGTGTAAGGATAGTAATCTAGACCAACTGATGATTGCTGGTTTAGCATGAAATACATATATTGGTGATTATTTATCTTTTCAATATGTGTGTGACCAGGTGGGTCAGCAATATGAAATGGCACTAAGAGTAGTGGGTCGTGAGAAAGTCTGAGTTTGAATCCAGCAGCAAATATAGTAAATAAATATATGAATATTCTCGTGGAAATTTTTTTCATTTAAATTTAAATAAACACATTTTTTTTAAAAAAAATTAAATGATAATAATAATTACAATCATAACTCTTCTCTCTTTTAATTCTTATAATTCAGAGTTACAATCACTGTTTTATTTTTACTTTATAAATGCTAACATTACCCAAAACTATTGTTTTATTACATTTATAAAAACATAATTGTGTTGTAACTGTCTATTAACAGTTATAAAATAAAAAAAAATTGTTTGTTTGCAAATTTTTGTGAGACAATTGAAGTGAGAAAGTCTGTTGTAAGTAATTAAATGTCAATTTCACTTGTGTCTTCTCTTTTTATAACAAATTAATGATTAGCTAAGATTTATTTTTAAAAAAGTCTATTGACTATTTGTAATTAATACTAACTTCAATTTGTTTTCATAAAATTAATAAGTATATTTGTTGCAGTAAATTCAATGATAAATACAAAGATTTTATTTCTTAACAATGGTGGCCATGTGGTTAGCATAGCTGCCTTCTAAGCAGCTGGCCCGGGTTGCTTCCTGGTTCAACGCTTTGACATATAAAAAAAAAAAAAACAATTATGTTTTTTTTTTTAGTTATTTATATGTAAAATGTGCCTCCATCTATTGGGTTGATCATACACCATATCAGTATAGCCAATGTTTTTTTTTTCTCATGTGTCATAGCATCAGCCGGGAAGCGAACCCGCTATTTTGGGGCAACTGCTTGTAAAGCAGCTGTACCTCTCGACCACCAATCATGAAAGTAAATAAATTTGCAATAATTAATCTTAAAATTACATATATAAATAAAATGCATTATTATCAAATGATAATTAAAATAATTATAATGTAAATAAATAAATGATAAACAAAATAAATATACAAACTATAATTACATATAAGTAATTCAATACATATATATTATTATTAATCCAAATACCATTAATGCAAAAACTCCTATTATCTAATCAAAATTACAAAGTATTGTTTTGATTTATTTTTTAAATACTGCTTCATAAAATTTTTGTTCTGTCATAAATATAAGTATATTTGATTACTTTAAAGTATATAACATTGTTATTAATATTAATAAATTTATATATCCATATATACCAACCATAGATAGTAAATGAATGCTTATTTAGATTTTCTGCAGTGTTGAGTTTTATAATGATTGAAATAAATGTTTATTGTTAAAGTCTAAACCAAATTATAAATCAAAAAAAATCTCTGTAAACATGGATTTCAGACTAATAAGTATAATTATGAAATTGTAAAGAGGGCATATTAAAATAAATTAATAATGACTATTTTGATAAATGAGAAAAGATATTTCTATATTCTTGTAAAATTGTTTCTAACCAACCATTTTTAAAATCTAACATAAAAATATTACTTTTATTCTTGCTCATGGTTTTTAATAATTAGACATTATTATACTTTTTGCTGGTGATTTTAAGCCATAAAAAGTTCATTAAAAATACCACTATTAATATTTTTATAAAATATTAGATATGAATATATAAAGAGAGAGAAACATTTAAAAAAGTATTAAATTACAAGATAAGTCTTTTAAGCATAAGAATTGAATAGGTCAAGCAAAAAAAAAAAAAATGAAAAAGAAAAGCAGGAAAAAAATTATTATTTAAATTAAAATCAATATTTGATTCATTTTTTGAAAGACTATTAATATTTAATACTGCACTAAAAAGAAAATCCACATGATTTTAGTAGCAAAAAAAGAAAAATTTAAAATATTTATAATTTTTAATAAAATTGCTACAAGCTATTTCTAATTTTATTTATTTTTTATTTATAAATGCACAACCTTTGCTTTTTATTATTTTTTACATATTAATATAAATACTTATAAATATACATAAGTAGTTAATACCATATTCAAATAGCCGATTGTAAGACAAAGGGTGTGTATATTGACCATTGGACAGAAATAATGAAGGAGAAGACATTGCCCTCTAGGTTTTTTCATTTTCCAGGTAGAAAGGGTCTGAATAGTTTTTATTTCTCATTTCAGTTTAGAAGGATGAATAAATAAATATCCAATTACTGACTAAATGTCAAATGGTTACTTGAGTTGAATTTTGACTGGATATTTAAAAAAATATTCTAAGACTAATTAGAATCTAAAAACATTTCAATCTTAAACTATCCTGAATTTGATTTTAGATCACATACATGATATGGTAATGCACTCTATAAAGATCTTATATTTAGAAACACCTATTTTATTAGCCCTATAATTTGATACAATATAACACAGAATGGGAATCACATACCAATCTAACACTTTGATTTTTTTTTTATAAAAAGATAGCTCTAGGGAATATAGTAAACATTACTTACTAAAAAAATGATAACAGTTTTATAAGCTAGTGAGTAACAATACTATTATGTTTAAACTTATAAAGATTTAAACTGAAAGTGCATAATTATATGAAACATTATTGTCCTAAACTGCTGAAGTATATATACATATAATGATAATTGAAATGGAAATAAAATTAAAAGATGCAGTTTACTAAAAACTCTAGAAGTAAATTTTTCCAATCTGGCTACTCTTAGAACAATTAATGAACTTGTTAAAAATCTCACAGAAACAGAGCATCTGCAGTAAAATATACAGTATTCTGAAAAAAAGTATTAATAATTATTTATATTTAACAATAAACTTACTGTGACCCAATTAAACATACGTTAAAAAATAATAAATGATAATTTTATGAAATATGTAAAGTGGACTTATTTATCACGGGAAAATAGAACTTAATTTTGTATGTAATTTTATAGCTTGTGTTAAAGTATATAAATATGATTATAGAGTTTTTTTCTCTAAATTCTTTACATTAAATGTTTTTCTAGAGACATTATGTACATAATGGAAATGATGATTTTATATAATGCATTAGATTATGATTGAAAGTTGGGAAAGATTTAAGATAATTGGATCTTTCAGAACTTTTTTTTTGTTATCTCGGGGAAAAAAATAATTCATAAGTAAAGATAATAGATTCCTTGTTATTGCATTCTTTCAATATTTTTTTTTGGCAATGAATCAGCTGTTTTCAAAGAGAGAATTTAGAAATAGATACCTACCCACAGAAGATGCACAAAAAATTATCAAGTGGTGACTTTATGTAATGTGTTAAATTATAAAAATTCTAAATCTTACATTTATGTGTTTGGTTTCAGACTTTTTAAATTTTTATCCAAATTTAATGTAATACTGTTGAAATTGCAAAAAAATTATATATATATAGAATAGAAAGTGTTAAATGTAAATATTTTTTCATAATCTCTTCTGAAAGGTTGTGGCTGAATAGAACAAGTCCCAAGGGTATGGATGCTGAAAATAACATTTGCTAAGCATCACATATATAAACATGCTAGAACTAATTACATTTGAATAAAACAATAGATAAAGAAAATGACTACCAAATATATCTAAGATTTTAGCTTAACAAAAGCACAATGTAAACATTATTGAATTGATTACTTAAATAAAAATTATCTAAAACAAACTTAAATTGCAAATTACCAAATCGTTAAATAATCAATAATCCCTATGTATGTTTATATAAAAAATTCAATGTCTTTTGAAATAAAAAATAAAAGATAACAAAAATTCCTCAAAGTTTCAAAAAAACAATAACCTGACATAACATCTCAAACATTGATATCAAAAGTATAGACTTGCAATAAAAAACGTACCATATCTTTTAACATTATATTAATAAAGGAACCTAAATTAACTTTTTTAATCATGTAACTACTTTACTTATAATTATTTTATTTGTTCAATTATATTTTGACCATTTCAAATTACTCTCTTATTTATTGTCTAATATATATTAAATGTAAACAAATAATTATACCGAAATTAAAAGAAAAAAAACTAACAGAAAATTTTTCTTTACAATCAAACTCCTTTACTATAAAATGCACATACATACACAACGATAGTAATATATATATATAAGAGAATCACTCAATATATTAGTAAATATTATAATTTTTGAAAACTACTAGATAAATTTCCTACAGAAACAGATTAATATGACATCTTTTCATCTACATCAAAATACCTGCAAAATAATTATTTTTATAGAAAATTAGTTTTTATTTTCATTTTATAGTAAATCATACCATGTTCCTTAATTGACATTTATATGCTATGTACTCATCATTACCATTTTTAACCATTAAAGACCTCTTCAAGCATAATCCAAATTCTCTAATCCCTAGCCTCTTTTCCTCACATTACACTTACATATTTCCTTATTTCATCTATTTATTTCACATGTATTCTTTTTCTAAGTTGTTTATAATATCTTGTGATCTAATTTACAATTCTAAAATGTCAGTATTGTATCATCTTATTGGAACCATTGAAAATCAAGGGATTAAAATTGATATAGGGTAGAGATAGTTATTTATTTTCTCACCAGTTCATTTTCAATATTTTATTGTTCCTCCTAACATATATCTTTCCATGCTTCATTGAGTGGTCTAAAATTTTTGTATTTCTCTTTTGTTCAATTTCTCAGATTCATAAATAAATCTTCTGTTTTTAACATATAGGCATATTATATTTTAATATTAAGTCTAAAGCCGTCTATACAAGTTTGAATCTATGATTAATTTTATTCATTATGTTTCATCTGTACCAATAATTTGATCAAGATATTGTAGCTGTGAACTTCTTCTTTATTTCTATTTTCTTTGATCTGTTAACTTTTATATCATTTTCTAAAGTGAAGCATTATTCGCAAAAGACAGTAACTTAATCTTTAAAATCTTGTAGACTTAAATAATCTATATTTACTATATTTGCTCAGTTTCTCACTTTAATCTGCAAACTATTGCACTTAATGTTACTGTAAACATTTTGGAGATAAAGAATCACTGTTGTATATTTTTCTGACTATATCACCACATAATTTAATTACTATTGCTGCATTTTAATAAGTATTTTTCAAAATATGACATCCAAAATATATAATCTGTTATTTCTTTTAACAATATGCAGTATAATACATTGTATTAATTATCAGGTTTGGGAAAGCAATAGGATAAACATATAGATAATAAATGAATTAATTAAAAATAGTTAATAAAACAGTGAAAACTCTCCATACAGTACTGTCTCTCAGTGCCAACCAGAGTAATCAATGCATGCCAGAAGGCTTCTCCATAAAATCCCTACCCAGTGCCTAATCATCCGATATCCCCAGACTAGTTTCTGGCTTGTGTCCTTCATCAGTAAGGAGCTTTGGATATGAGAGCCCAGCACTTAGATTTTAAGATCTAATGCAACCCTCCCAGCAGACATCTTTTATCTCTACTTAACTACAAAACTATGAGAATAAAATTGAAAACAAAATATTTTCAATCAAAACTCAATAGCTTATTTAGTCATATGGGTTGCATTAGATCCTAAGATCTAGGTGCAGTGCTCTCAGATCCAAAGCTCACTGATGAAGGCCCCAAGCCAGAAACTAGTCTGGGGATATTGGGTGAGTAGGCACTAGATAGGCATTTTATGCACAAGCCTTTATGCACAAGCCTTCTGGAATCCATTGATTACTCTAGTTAGCACTGAATGGCATTGCTGTATGGAAATTTTTGCCTGTTTTAATGACAGTAATGTGCTAGCATAATGAAATACTGATCATGTGATAAAATAGAGTTGTATATAGTAGTTATATATAAGCTGTCTGAGGATATGATAATATTCAAGAGAGTTTTGTTTTTAAAACAATAATTAAAATTTTAGTTATCACAGAAGAGGCAAAAAAGAATCAAAATATAACCTTGGATGTTGCCTAAAAGTATACAGAATATGGCTTAATTAGCCTAAACTTTAATTACTATGAAATGTTTATAAAATCGAATATTTTTCATAATGTATCAATCCAAAATATAATGACAAATTATAATTATTAGTGCATTTTACAATATGTCTCAATTCTTAAATATGATCCAGTGTATTAAAATCATTTTTATGTTCAACTTGTTTTTTTTTTTTTTTTTGGTTGGGCAAAACAAAAATTTGTTAAGATGAATGGTAATTATCTTGGTAAAGAATTTATATAGATCTAAGAGAAGATTGATATGTTTGTACTTTTTAATATTTCCTTTGTTAACTTCCTTAAAAATTAATATTAATACTGCATTCATCCACTCACCTAATGCAGCTTGACCAACAAGTTGTCAATCTCTTCACTACCTTCTTTTCAAATATCAATAATATTTTCATCTCATTTATTGGAACTTTCCCCTTCTTCATAGATGTAAATACATTTCTCACCTCTTTAATTAAAATACTTGGCAAACAAGATGTAATACAATGTTATCTTCCAATATAAAAGGCTGTTTTATACCATACCCTTTTAATTCTCTCATTTCTGATCTTAGTAAAAAATAAAATAAAAATATTGATGTGTGTAAAAGGTATCATAATATTTTAAGCATAGAAAGCCATATTCTCAACAACTCTAGTTGCCAGCTAAATATTTAGTTTCATTAAAATCTTTTATATTATTGTAAGACCTTCTATATATATTGGTACCTTAATATCTTTCAACATAAATTCCCACATTATTCTACAATATTAGCACATTATATTTTTATTCCAGTCTTTTTTTTTAAATTCCAATGTTTTCTCATATTCTCTAGTCACAAATTAATCATTTAAAGAAACAATAATGTCCACTTCATTTCCTCTTTTATCTGTATGTTCCACCCACTCCACATATAGAATTTCATGTTTTTAAACCCCTATATTTTAACAAAATAAAATTATATAGTCTTGCATCTGTCTACTTTTTGACAACATCCAAGTTCATCCAAGACTGGAGCGACTGCCCTCCTTCACTCCTCCGGGAGGGTGACCTTAGCCCAGGTTTCATGAAAAAGCCAGTCCGGAGCCAGCAATCTATCTATGTTCCTGAGCCACTTAAGTAATTTGATATATTTAACGGTCCTTTTTTAAATTATAGGTAAAAGATAAAATACCCCCCCCCCCCGTTTAAGTGAAGGCCACCTCAGCGTTATTCCATAGATAAAAAAGATATTGCCCATTAGGTTAAAATAACTACAGGTTAATTAATGATGATTTTAACTTCTATTCTTTTTTAAATTGAATTTAAAAACAGAATGCAACTAATAATTGAATGATAAAGTAGATAATCTATCTGTACATTAGTTTTTGGAAAAACGTATTTATATTTCAAAATTCATATATATCTAAAACAATTTTCAAACTACTCCTCAATTTCAATTCAAAGCTGAACTAACAATAAACAGAAAAGGTAATCATAATACCATGTTTTCATGTATATCTATCTACCTACCTATCAATCTATCTATCTATTTTTCTATCTATGCACCAATCTATCTATCTATCTATCTATCTATCTATCTATCTATCTATCTATCTATCTATCTATCTATCTATCTATCTATCTATCTATCTATCTATCTATCTATCTATCTATCTATCTATCTATCTATCTATCTATCTATCTATCTATCTATCTATCTACCTACCTACTTACCTACATACCTACCTACCTACCTATTTGTCAGTATATATATATATTATATACCTATCTATCTACCTTTCTGTCTATTTATCTTTTTGTATATTTACTTTCTTAGATATCTATCTATCTACCTATCTACTGAATTATCATCTATTTACTTAGCTATGTGTTTAATTATTTATCTATTTACTTATTCATCTGTTTATTTATCTATCTATTTACTCATCTAACTATTCAATTACCCAGCTACTACTTACCAACTTGGTTATCTACATACCTATTTATCTATTTATATCTGACTGTTTATCTGTATAATTATCTATAAATTTAAACACCAAAATGACAAACTTTTTCAAATTATCTAGCATATGTAAAAATAATTATTTACACATGCTAGCTCAGATCTTATAGTGATAGCAAATCTGATAAAAGATATTATTCAGGATGAATTCAAATTAAACATGGATGTAAACGTAACCTCTTTATAATAAACATTAAAACACATAGTACAGATACTTTCTATATATTTTAAGTCACTGTGAATTAATACTCTAAAATAAAATATGTAATAATTGATAAATATATTTATTGAATTGCTGCTTATATTAATGTGCTAGTATTTTTATTATACTGACCAGCATGTTGATATAATCATCTGTTGATTTGACATCTCTTTAAGATTTGAAGTAACATGCATAAATCGTCCTTTAAGTGAGCAGGACAATTTGATAAGGAAGTTGGCACATTGATATTAACATTCTACCTTAGCCTTGATCAATATCTGTCCAGAAATGAATTTCTAAGTTAAGACAAGGCAAAGACTTCTTTGCAGTTATTTTTTTAATTTTATTTTGGCATTAGAGTAATATGACCATTAGAATTTATCTGGAACATATTAATTTTGAATTATAAATCTTTTAAATATATTTATATATACTATTATAGCAATATTTAATATTAGGGTATGAGCACAGACTTCCACACGACCCACCACTCTCCACTCCATCTAATAACACTGATACACTTAAACACATATATGTTGAAAAGATAAATAATCACCAATATACATATTTCATGCTAAAACAGCAATCATCAGTTGGTTCAGTTTATCATCTCTACACATATATACTATAAGTGCTCAGACATATATTAAGATAGACAATCCTCATACTTTAATGGACAGGCTACAATCCACTCCACACTCCAACTCTTCAACAGACCATCCAACTGAAAATCTGATGATGGAATGCTCAAAGGCCACCCTGAGGCTGAGATTATTGTCACACCCATGTTGACCTAAGATCAATCTGAACCCCATATGTACAGGACATATGTATTTAATGGATTATGTTCTGTACATATGGGGTTCAGATTGATCTTAGGTCAACATGGGTGTGACAATAATCTGGATGTCCTGTACATGTGGGGTTCAGATTGATCTTAGGTCAACATGGGTGTGACAATAATCTCGGCCTCAGGGTGGCCTTTGAGCATTCCATCATCAGATTTTCAGTTGGATGGTCCGTTGAAGAGTTGGAGTGTGTAGTGGATTGTAGCCTGTCCATTAAAGTATGAGGATTGTCTATTTTTAATATATGTCTGTGCACTTATAGTATAAATGCATAGAGATGATAATCTGGACCAACTGATGATTGCTGGTTTAGCATGAAATACGAATATTGGTGATTATTTATCTTTTCAACATATATGTGTTTAAGTGTATCAGTGTTATTAGATGGAGTGGAGAGTCGTGGGTCGTGTGGAAGTCTGTGCTTATACCCTAATATTACATATATAGACACAGATATAAATAAGCCTGTGTTTCAGTTATTATCAATATCTATAGTATTATTGTTGTTTCCCATTATTATTGTTTTATTCGCTTGCAGCTAATTTCAGCAAAGAGTATTTGCTCTCGGCATCCTATCAAAGATTAGACTATTTTTTTAAATTACAATTATAGGTATTTATTATATACATAAAAGACTAACACAGATGTTCAAAAATAAATTTAGTAGTATGAAAAATATTTAATATTTCACTCACACTTATAAAATTACTGAAAAATATTAAATAAAAAATTGCATTATTAATAAACAAAACTGCTTCTATCAAATTTAAAGTAATCTAAACAGCCAACTCAGCATCCATAATCCCTAGCTACACTCTGTGTCTTTTTTGTATTATAGTAAGAAAATGACTGCTCGTTACATTGAACTTTCCATTGTCTTTTAAATAAACCCAGTCATCCAATAATAATTTATTAAATTTATGAGGGAAAAAAGATAAAGTTACATGAAATAAATGCTGAGGTGACCTTTATTTTTAAGAAGATAAATTGCTGAATATAGTAGAAATTTTGCTTTTAGTTAAGAATCGTTAATTTCTTTTTATAAATAACACACACACACATCGTAATGAATAATAAATTAATTAATTAGATACAATAAGTTATTTTTTTAAAAAAAAAAAAAAATATTATAGAGATAGATTTCAACTGTTTTTTAATAATGTCTACAGCGATGTAAATTTAAATATTTTTTTTTCTCCAGTATAAATATACTATCATAATAGTAAACATATATAACGAGTTATCTATTTATATAGCGCTATGTTTTAAAACTGATATGCACTTTATGGATTTAAACACTTAATGAAAAGATAGAATGAATCACTCTATCAATTTAACCTAAGCATATATGTATAGGCAATGCTTTTGGAAATAAGAGCCTGAAGATATTAATTAATCACTATCAATTCCATTGGCTATGTTTTAATGAATGATGCTTGCGAGATGTTTACAATTTACAATATATCATTATTAAATGAAATATTAAACATATATAACAAGTTATTTATATATAGCGCTGTTTTTAAACTATAATAATAATTACAAATCACACCACTACATATGCGTTTTATAAATTTAAACATTAAGTGAATACTTTCCTTTCCAATGTCTTTTGAAAAGATAAAATGAATCACTCTATCTTTTTAACCTAAGCATATATGTATAGGCGATTCTTAAGCATTTAGAAATGACAGCGCATGTGCAGTGGAGTGATCTCTAATTATTAGTATCTTAATATTAATAAAACAATATATTGACACTCACTATATAAAGTTATTTGTTAAGATTTCCAATTGCAGTATGTTTTTTGAAAATCTAAAACAAATGTTTATTTATTCAAAAACCTTTAACCAAAGCTATATCATTCTCTAACCCCAATCTAAAATCCAAAAACTGTCTTTTACTAGAATTTTTATATATAAATTTATTATTATTTGAATTTTTTTCCGATTGTGTTTGTATTTTATTAATAAATAATGAATATTGTTATACATCTTCATTATCAGTTTATAAATCAAATCATTCAAATTATTCCATTTATACATATTTATTATTATAATTGTTATTACAATACTTTTTTAAATTAATGGACATTTTATTTGTATTATATATATATCAAGTATAAGTGTTTTAGTCAATTTAAAAATGTGATACAGCTTTACATTTTCAATAAATGTTCCAAATAATATATATATATATATTGTAAGAGTAGCTTATAATCCTATTGAAACCAGCCTTTATTTATCCATGCCACCAGATCAAACTCAGTTAACACATAAGCTTAACTAACAGATAATTGAATATGCACTATCGATTTTTTTGTAAACATAATGTGATTAATGTTTGCTCTATTAAGCACACATTAAACATATGTCACAATGAACTAATTTCCCTTGTTTAATGAGAAATAAAAAATCAAGTTAAAGAAATCCTTCCTACATATATACAAACCAACAATGAGTTATTTATTAATGTTGAAAGTCATGAATAAAGACTTAGACTTAGTAAACATAGTGATGACCTAATGTCAAGCCAATCACTAGACAACCAAATATGGAAGATAAAAGTAGAATTCTATTATGTAATTTTATTTTTAAATATAATCAATATAATATGCACAACAATAGACAACTACCGCTGTAGAAAAGAAAATAGAAATGCTA
The DNA here is from genome assembly GCA_028023455.1 of Epiperipatus broadwayi. Taxonomy (NCBI): domain Eukaryota; kingdom Metazoa; phylum Onychophora; class Udeonychophora; order Euonychophora; family Peripatidae; genus Epiperipatus; species Epiperipatus broadwayi. The sequence continues at coordinate 800,074 of JAQFVV010000295.1, read as the reverse complement.
TTATACTAAACACCAGAAACTAAGCAGGATATAAAAGCAAATCCAGTTAATTTCCGAGATCTTTTGTTATTTTTCAAATGATATAAGAACACAGCAAAGCCAACTCTTAAACATCAAATATTCAAATCCAAGAGATGTATGACTTGTTTGCATATTACAAATTATTCATATATTTTCATAGTGCAAAATTATAAAAAATTACAGCCAACATTTAAACAATGAAAAGTTTGATAAATTTGTATAGTTTTCCAAAAAAACTGAACTGATTTTAAATTGAAATTTAAAAATAAAAACTGTGCTGTTATTTGAACACAGAAAAAAGAGAAGTAAATCATCACTAGCATATATATAAATGATGAAGTAACTTTTTTGTTATATGTCATTAAATGGCAAATAGTAAATTAAGAAAACATAAATCTATTATGAACTGCTATGCAATGTATTCTGGCTAAATTAATATTGCCATAGGATTGGATTGCTAGTCTTACCACAGAATCATGATGATTTTATATGCCTAAAAACATCAAATGTCCTACCATAAGTGTCTAAATGGATCCAGAAGGAAAGCAACTGCAGAAAATGTAAGCATTGTTTCAAGCGGTGATTAATGACTTACAGGAGAAGGATGATTCAAAGAGGGATAGACTGTATCCAGAAGAGACATTATTGCTAAACTCATGGACATTAATCAAGATGAATTAATAAAAGTTTTGATTTATTATATATATATATATATTTATTTGTAAGCAAAAATTCTAGTTTTATTTTATCTCCATACTTGGTAGTTTAAACATGCCTAGAACTTGGAAGAGTCCATTACACTTGAAAGCAAGAAAGTGAAAGGGGGAAAATCATTAAGTTAAACAAAATGTTTTTTTATGTTAATGTTTAGGTCAGTTTTTCCTCCACAGTGACTTGATATTTGATCATCATTATGATATGGAATGTGATAAGATTTTTTGATACTATTCAATATTAAGCACATACACTACTACAAGACAGAGTTTGTGTTATTTTTTAATGTTAATTAACAAATGTTTGCCTTTATTTTTCTTTGGTATAAATGATTAATCTTGTGCAGATGCTCTTTTCTATCAACTTTAGACAATTGTATATAGAGAGGTGTTCCCAAAAACATGGAACAGCAATAACTGGAATTGGCCAATGAAGCTATTATGTATATACTTGTATAATATTATAAATGAGTTAGTTAGCTTCATGGTCAATTTAATAAAATATTTTTATCTGCTTTGAGAATAGTTAATGACTTGTAATGTATCTCTACCATCGGTAAGGGTTGGAAAAGTGAATATATTAATCATTAATATAGTAGAAATACATTCTTGACACATAGAATTATAATCTTTTTATCATGTTAAAAAGTTTTGAATTTTTATTTTGTTATTTAATAAACACTGTTAACATGATTTAAATTACATTGATCTCTAGTTTACCAAAATCATTTATACATTCACTCATCAACTTGTAATCAGATATAAATACCCACACACAATTTTTTTTATTATATGATAATATAGTAATATGCTTGGATGGATCTTTAAATCAACTGGAACCTGTATAAAGATGTGGTAGTTGCTATCTAGTGTAAATTCACACCTGAAGAGAGCCAAAGGCGAATTTCTATCTGAGTTTAAATACTGAGGCATAATGGAATCTTAAAAAAGTGTGAGGTGTGGATGAACTAGCCCAAATTGTATCTAAATTTAATGTGTGAACTTAGAGATAGCCCACTGGAGGTAGATATGATCATAGGTTAGGTACTTTATTGTGTCAGTCCCAAAATCCTACCCAAAGACCCTAGGTCTGACCATAGTGAGATCCCTCTTTTCTGGTGAAAAATTCAGACTGTTACATTTATATATTAAATGTTTTTATTGACTGTACACTAAAAAAAAAATTGTTACTTCAATCACAATTGGAGTTTTTAGATTCAATTTGAAATAAAAGCATGGAAGTTGTTTCTTGTTTCTTCAACCATAATTGGAGTTTTTAGATTCAACTTGAAATAAAAGCATAGGGGTTCCAGAAATTAATTAAGCCAATTAATTTCTGGACTCCCCATGCTTTTATTTCAATTTAAATTTAAAAACTCACATTGTGATTGAAGAAACATTTTTTTTTTTTGTACATAGATAATAAAAGCATTTATTATAAAAAAAATTATCTCTATTATTAACTGATAAGTATAGTTATTATTTTTATATAATCTCATAATCAGACCCATCTAAGCTCCATTCATCCCCGATTTAACAAACTTTTACACAATTTTATCTCTATCCAATTTAATAAAGATTTTCTACAGCTATAAAATCCAAATCTAAAATATTGTCAATTTTTCTATTCATTTCTATAAGTTGTGTGATTTTTAATTATCTATTCCATATATGTTAATCAGATCTAACTCACTCAATATTTCTATTATTATGTTATCCTCTAAAACTGACTTAAATACTTTTCCAACTACATTTTTAACAAATTACATCATTAATTAGTCTCATATTGTCTGAACCTTTTTTTATTATAAATAATCTCATTTTTATATAATTCCAACTATCATGAACTTACTGTTGCCATGTATTCAAACTCCCTTGCCTTTCTATTTTTTAATTTCTAGAAATGTTCCTGTATATTCCTTTTATATAGATTTAATATTTGGTTATTATATATATATATATATTTATCACTATTACCAAATTTTTCCTCCTATCTAAAATTTATCTTATATTCATTATGTAATTAATTAAAGACTTCTGCATCTTTTCCCCACAGTCCCAATTTCTTTGATCTACAGCCAATAATAAATTTATTTATCCATTATATCATTCATTTTTATATTTTTTCAATTTTTTTATTATTTTTAATTCTTTTGCTTTTATTAATTTCGTCCAACAATTTCTTACTTAAATTTATCTCTCTTTATAATTATTCATCTAAGCCTACTTTATTTATTTTTTAATAATTTTCCATTTAATAGTAACATTTCTTTCACTTTCTTTATGTTTTATAACATTTTTTTTTTTATATATAATTTTCTCATCTTTATACATTTGGTAGTTCTCAATTTTTTATTCAGTTAATTTTATAAAATGTCTTACCCAAAACTATATCTACAATTTTGCCTATCTTATAACACCAATCCTAAAGATTGACATCCAAATTAAAATTTTTCATGCTTTTGTCCAAACCTAGCCAATTGATAAGGTTACTATTATTGTTGATATTCCATCCATATTTTACTCTTTATTATTTCTGATCTTTATTCTAAGGAAAATATGGTCATTATTACTCATCCTCTTATCCATATTTTAGTCTATATCTAGATCAAGAATAATATCTTTTATATTCATGTTCATTTGATATATTCAATATTCACACTCATTCTCTGATAATATTTTAAGAAATTGGCATTTTTATTATCACCCTCATCTTTATTAAATGTGGAAAGTTCATCTCTTCTATATCCATTATGAGTTAAACATTCATAAATTATTGATTCAATTCCATTATTTTAATAGTTTTTAGTGGCTATATACAAAAACCACTATTCTCTTACAGCTTACTATTTTCATACCCAGTTTAAAAAATTCTTTCTATATATATATATATATATATATATATAGACTAACAATGAGATATTCATTAATGTGTTGAATGTCACAAAAAAAGACCTAAACTTAGTAAACATACTACTAACTTAATGTCACACCAATCACTAAGTAACCATGTATGGAAGATAAAAGTAGAATTCTATTACATAATTTTATTATTTTAATTACAATCAACATAATACATGCAACAATAGACAGCCATAGAAAAGGAAATGAAAATGCTCATATAGAAAACACCGGAAACTAAGTGGGGTATAAAAGCAAACCCAGTTCATTTCCATCATCTTTTGTTATTTTCCAAATGATTCAAGAACTGTACAAAGCCAACTTTTGATGATAGAATTTTTGAATCCAAGAGAATGTGGACAACTTGTTTAAACATTCCAAATTAATTATATAATCTTCATAGTGTGAAATTATAACCAACATTTAAACAGAGAAAAGCTTAATAAATTCATATGGTTTGACAAAAGAACTGAACTGATTTTAAATTAAAATTTAAAAATAAACACTGTGCTATTATTTGAACATGGAGAAAGGAGAAGTAAAACATCGCTAGCATATATATATAAATGATGACATAACTTTTTTATTACATAAGCCATCATTTATAAGTAAAACATCGCTAGCATATATATATAAATGATGACATAACTTTTTTATTACATAAGCCATTAAGTTCCAAATAGTAAAGTAAGAAAAAGTAAATCTATTATGAACTGCTGTGCAATATATTCTGGCTAAATTAATATTGCCATAGGACTGGATTGATACAATCATACCATAGGTGTGATGATTTAACTTACTTGCCTATATAATGCATAATGAAACACCAAAAGCCTACAATAAATATCTAAATGGATTCAAAAGATAAGCAACTGCACAAAATGGAAACATCAATTCAAGCACTTTGCTGAGGAATTCTAGTGGGTGATGAATTACTTACTGAGAAAGAATGATTTGAAGAGGGATAGACTGTATCCATAAAAGACATTATTGCTAAACTCATAGACACTAATCAAGATGAGCTAATGAACATTTTTATTTAATATATATATTATTTTTTTATACATTTGTTTATAAAAATTCTAGTTTTGTTTTATCTTCATACTTGGTAGCTTAAACATGCCTAGAACTTGGAAGAGTTCATTGTACATGAAAGCAAGAAAGTAAAGGGAGGGGATTATTAAATTAGACAAAATATTTTTTTTATGTTAAATAATGTTTAGGTCAGCTTTCCCTCCATACTGACATGGCATTAAATCATCATTATGATATGGAATATAATTTTTTTGATACTATTCCATATTAAGCACATAGACTACTACAGTATAGAGTTTGTGTTATATTTTTTTCTTGTTAATTAACAGTTGTTTACCTTTATTTTTTCTGTATAAACGATTAATTTTTTTGTGTGGATGCTCTTGCCTATTAACTTTAGGAAATTGTATATAGAGAGGTAACTCCAAAGAAGATGGAACAGCAATAACTTGAATTGGACAATGAGGCTATTATGGATATACTTGTACAATAATGGAAATTAGTTAGCTAGCTTCAAGGTCAATTTATTAAAAGATTTTTGCTTTATCTGCTTTGTAAATAGTTAGTGCCTTGCAATATATCTCAACTATAAGTAAGGATTGGAATAGTGAATATATAAATCATTGATATGGTAGAAATACATTCTTGACACATATACAATTATAATCTTTTTATCATGTTAAAGAGTTTTGAATTTTTACTTTATTTAATAAATGTTATTAACTTTATTTAAATTACATTTGTCTCTAGTTTATCAAAATCATTCATACATTCACTCATCAACTTATAACCATATATATATATATATATATATATATATATATATATATATATATATATGGTTATATATATAAAATGCAAGCTATATATAAGTCATGTGACATCTGACTTGTTATTATTACTATTATTATTTTGCTGTTGTGGCTTTAGCTAAATTAAAGAGCTAAGCCTACTAATATATGGAGTATCTGAATTAAGTTCAGGCCCATATGATTTTTTCAGTTGGAGAGCTGACTTTAAAGACATGTAGATGTCTAAAAGTTTCAGATTTTCTTCTAACAATTATCTTTTAGATAAATGCTTTGCTTGAGTTGGTTTTTTAGATCTAATGTCCCAACTCCTCACTGAAGAGACCCATAGGTCGAAACCGGTCTGGGGATGGGGACAATCCAAGATAAAAATGATTTGAATGCCTTCTCTTGTAGTAGCATTTATCATAAATAAAAAAAAAAGAAGCTTGTTTAGAGCTATTAGCACGCTCTTAATTTTACATATTTGTAAAAGCAAGCTATATATAAGTCATGTGACATCTGACTTGTTATTATTACTATATATATATATATCCACACACACATTTTATTCTTATATGATGATATAATAATATGTTTGGATGAGTCTTTAAATCAATTGGAATCTGTACAGAGATGTATTTGTTGCTATCTAGTGTAAATTCACCCAGAAGAGAGCTGAAGGTAAATTTCTCCCTGAGATTGAATACTGAGGCATAATGGAATCTGAAAGAGGGGTGAGGTATTGATGAACTAGTCCAAATTGTATCTAAATTTGATGTGTGAACTTTGACTACCTTACTGGCAGTGGATGCAATCATAGATTAGGTACTTCATTATGTCAGTCACAGTATTCTATCCAAAGACCCTAGGTCTGACAATAGTGAGATGTGTTCCCCCTCTTCTAGTGGAAAACCCTGACCATTACAATATATATATATATATATATATAATTGTAGGATATTTAAACAGTATTTCAAGTTTGTTTCAGCTATCCACTATATCTCATATAACCAATACACTTGATCACACATATGTGACCAAGATAAATGATCAATAATATACATATTTCATGCTGTACCAGCACTCATTACTTGGTGTAGGTTTTCATTTGCTACACACACACACACACACACACACACACACACACACACATATATATATATATTTGCTACACACACACACACACACATACATATATATATATATATATAATCAGTGCTTGGCTTAAATTAAGATAGAAGATTTTCAAACTTTAATGGACAGGCTTCAATCTACTCTACTCTCAAATTATTCAATCATCCATACCATTAAAACTCTGTCTTGTTGGTTCAGCATGAAATACATAAAATGGTGATCATTTATCTTTTTCACATTTGTGCAGTCAAAAGTATCTGTTATATGAGATAGTGTGAAGAACTGAATGGAGCTTGACAGTCAGTGTTGATATCCCCTACAATTATATCTAAACTCTGAGTAATCATCATCATCATCATCAACCATTATCAATCCACTGCAGGATGTAGGTCTCTCCAAGTTTAATCCATCTTCTCCAAACTTTAGCTTCTCTTCTCCACAACACCCCTGCACATTTTCTTATTTCATCCATCCATCTCACATGTGGTCTCTTTCTGGGTCTTTCACAATCTTTTGGAATCCAATTTAAAATTTCAATTGTCCATCTATTAACATCTCTTCTAGGTATATGTCCAGACCAACTCCATTTCAATCTTTTAATTTTTTCAATAAGGTCAGTAACACCTGTTTGTTGTCTTACCCATACAATGCATTTTCGATCTCTTATTGTTACTTCCAACATACATCTCTCCATACTCTTTTAAGTGGTTTGAAGTCTCTGTATTGCTCTTCTATTAAGTGTCCAAGTCTCAGATCCATAAGTAAGAACTGGTAAAACACATTTGTTAAAAACCATACTTTTCAAACACATAGGCATATTTCCTTTTAGTATCAAGTTATTTCTACCAAAAGCACTCCAACCAAGTTTAATTCTATGATTAATTTCCTCCATTATGTTTCCATCTGTATTAATTATCTGACCAAGGTATTTGTAACTGTTAACTTCTTCTAATTCTTCATAATCAATCTTTATTTTCATATTTTGAGCAAATCGATTGAACATTACTTTAGTCTTTTTAACATTTATCTTTAGTCCTACTTTTCTACTTTCATCTGCTAACTCCTGCAACATTTCCTGCAGCTCTGAAGCATTATTTTCAAAAACAAGTACATCATCTGCAAAATCTAAATGACTTAAATACTCTCCATTTACTTTCACTCCTTTAGTTTCCTATTTTAATCCACAAAATATTTCTTGCAGCACTGCTGTAAAGAATTTTGGAGATATGGAGTCACCTTGTCTTACATCTTTCTCAATGTTGATTTTTCCAGTATCATTATGTAATCTAATTGTTGCTGTTGCATTTTTATAAATATTCTTTAAAATATGACAATATCCTGGATCTATACCTTGATGATCCAATGCTTTAATCACTGAAGAAATGTGTATAGAATCGGATGCCTTTTCATAATCTGCAAATCCAAAACATAATGACAACTCATATTCGTTTGTCCTTTCTATGACTTCTCTCAATACCTCGATATGATCTATTGTACTAAAACTACATTTAAATCCAGCTTGTTCTCTTGGTTGGTGGAAATCCAAAGTTCTCTGTAGACGAGTTGTAATTATCTTGGTAAAAATTTTATATAAAACTGATAAAAGGCTGATAGGTCTGTAATTTCTAATATCTTCTTTATCACCTTTTTTAAATATTAATATTATTACTGCATTCTTCCAATCTTTCTGTACATCTTTATCATTTAGACATTTGGTATATAACTTTGCTAAAATTGTTTCTATTTCTTCACCTGCTTCTTTTAATATATCAATTATAAGTCCATCATTTCCAGGAGCCTTTCCTTTCTGCATACACTTAATTGCATGTATCACTTCTTCATTTAAAATTCTGGGCAATTCGGAAGATGTAATAGATATAGGAGGTACTTGTTCTTTATTACTATATAATTCTTGATAAAAATCTTCTACCAATTTCATGATGTCATCTCTCTTTTTAGTAATAATTCCATTTTTTTTTCTTATTGCAGATATAAATTTCCTACCAATACCAAAATGTTGTTTAACATTTTTGAGACTTTTATTTTCTTCTACAGCTTTCCTTGCTATTTCACAGTTATACTTTCTTATATCATTTTCAACTCTGTTCCGTACCATTTTACAAAATTCGAGATATTCAATTCTTTTTAATACATCATTTTTGTATATCTTCATATTCCTTCTTTTCTTCATAAATTCTCTAGTCTCAGTAGAAATTTTATTAGTCACTTGCTGCTTTTTTCTACCAGCTATGTTTGTTGCAGTTTTTAAAAGTGTATCGGTTATTTTCATACTAATTTCATTCAAATCTATATCATGTTCAAACTCTCCTAACACTTGAAACCTATTTGTAAGTTCTAATTTAAATTCATTAGAATGTTTCTGAAGATTAGGAATATCAACTGTAAATATTTTTTTTTTTTAATAATTTTTGTCTCTCTAGTTTTACATTAACATGTAACTTACACCTTACTAATCGATGATCACTTCCTGTGTTAAATTTATTAAGAACCTTACAATCTTGAAATATGTATTTTCTGTTAGTCAAAATATAATCTAATTCTGCTGTAACTTCATTTGGATGCTTCCATGTCCATTTCCTTTTAACATTTTTCTCAAAAAATGAATTCGTAATATAAAGTTTTTCTTTTTCTGCAAACTCCACAAGTCTATGTCCTCTCTTATTTCTATTACCATAACCAAAATTACCTACATCAATTTCATCTTTCATTTGTTTACCAATTCTAGAATTAAAGTCTCCCATAACAATTTTAAAATGTTGTTTACTCTGATCAAAAGCCTTTTGTACATCCATATAAAAATCTTCTACTACTTCATCACTATGAGAACTTGTTGGGGCATAAACCTGAATTATCTGCATTTGGTATCTGCTATTAAGTTGTACAACTAATCTTGCCACTCTGTCCGATACACCATCAATCTCCACAATATTGTTCTTCCACTTTTTATTTATAATGAATCTTACTCCACTTGTATTTCCAATATGTGTGCCTTTATAATAGAGTATATGTCCATTTTTTAAATCAATTGTTTCTTCTCCTTTTCTTCTAACTTCACAAAGTCCAATAATGTCCCATTTAATATAAGACAGTTCTTCTTTTAATTCTTGCAATCTTCCTTCACTTGAAAGTGATCTGCAGTTGTAAGTACATAAATAAAAAGTTGTCATCAAATGGCAGCCTGGTCCGCAATCAGGAGATTCTTAGCACTCTCCGTCATCAGCCACCAAATGCTGCCTTGGTTGGTGACTTTACACTCTGAGTATATATATATATATATATATACTCAGATATTTTATATATATATATATATATATATATATATATATATATGAATATAAAATATTGTATAAATAATACCAGACAGCCTGCACCTAATAGCCTTCAAAATGCTGCTTTTAGACCTCTAGCCTAGAATGTTTATAATTCTGTTGATGTGTATATTAATTACAAGTGCCTACTGTAGCTATCCCATTACATACATCAATTATTACCACTAGATCATTGAGAGCAGAAATTCTTATTAAATAAACAATTGACAGAGCAACAGTAGTAAACAAATGCTAAAGAAATAGAACAATCAACAACAATGTTTAATAATCATAAAATAACAATAAAATAAAAGGTTTACATTAATGGATAATTTTGAATAATACTTAGCTCAATCATCTACCATAACCCTTTTTAAAAAGATGGTTAAGGTATTTTACAGTTGTTTTCCTCTATTGTCCCTTTATTTTTTCTCTCAAATTAACTTTTAGTTTATTAAAATAATTTACTACAACAGAAGTTAAATATACTTGACAATTTCAGATGTGTGCATAAATCTTTGAAATAACATTATTAACTAAACTTTGACAGATTTTATTTTTATACAAACTCATACATGCTGGTTTTACTAACAATGCTGATATATAGTGTAAGACCCAACAAAAGGAAAAATATAACAAATAATAAGAAATAGGTCCATAATTAACCCATCTTTAATAAAAATGAAAAATATATATATAAATGTATGGGCAGGTTTACTCCACATGATCCAATGCAAACTTAATAATGACTGCTAATTTTACACAGGAAATAAACATGTGTTAAAACAGACAAAAATATATGAGTATGGGGAGAAACTTTGCTTAACCTGATGCCTAATCAAAATCCACCTTTGTATAGCATTAAGCATAAAGAAATAGAATGCCAAATATAAAAATAAACTTCCATGTAGTATATATGGGAAATGTTTTATCTGCAAACACATACATGCATAAAAATCTTTTTTCTTTCAGATACACATGATTAAAATAGCAATAAACAAAATTAATTATTATACACACATATAATATAAATGATTATGTCAAGTTCTAAGACATTATTAATTAAAACATATATAAGTGAGATTTAAATTGTCATTTCCTTTTTTAAAATTCAAATTGACAAAAACTTACTAAAAGTGCTAAAGAATATCTATATTTTATCAAACAATGAGAAAATTGGAAGGAGAAGAAGAATCTGTTAATGTTAAAAGGAAAAATAAAATAATTCTAGAAATTACTGTGGAATTATTAACTTACTTATCATCTATCAAACTTTAAGGGAATTAAAGAATCTAGTCAACATATACTCACATGATTATAATTACAATATATAACATCTATAAAAGAAATAAAAAAAATATGAAATTAAATAGCAATAAAATTGAAATATAAAACTACCCATTAATAATCATAGAAATATCAAATGATAAAATGATAAAACAAAATGTGCATAAACCATTATGCATCAATCACTGACTTACTAATATTTCTACAAAGCAGTTCATATAAAAAATTTTATTTTTATTCCATAGTGACATGAATAAAGAGAGCTATTATTCCTGTCCCAATTATATATAAATGAGTATGCTTCACATGTCCACACAATTTATGGATTCTTGTATTGTTTCATGGTTGACAAGAAATGCTTTGCTATGAAAAGCTCTAAAATGTCAGAAGTGGGCTGGCTTAGGTCAGTTAGCAGGGAAATTTAGCATATGCTCTCTATAGGTTAATACTAAATGGTGAAGTTTGTCTTTTGGTGGCTTAGTTACACATGTCTTTAGATATGGCAACTGGAGTGAGTTCTGATTTTATTTTCTAGATGACACATATAACATGGCAGGATCAAAACACAAGCAGAAAACAGAATCTAGTAAAGTATGCAAAATCAAATAGAAGTAGAAAGACTAATGAAGTCAGCAGAATAATTAAATAATTTTACTTGGTCTCATATTGATCCACGACCACTAATTGCTCAACCCACTCAGGAATTTAAAGAATCTCCATAATCAGCAAAGCAGTGATTAAAATATTTTTTCTTAGTTAAACCAGCTAATTTAAATTAATTAAGAAATTCCTAATTGATGACATTTATTAAATATTTTCCAGACAACAATATTTATAGAAATAAAATTATATTTTTATTAAACTCTCAATTACAACGAACTGATTAGAATCAATAAAGAAACTTTTACAGATTAAGTATTCTTTCAAGACTATATAAAAGAAATATTATATTAAAAGATAATAAAACTCAGTTACAAAGTTTATGATTTTAAAAAAATGTTACATTGAAATATGGTAAGCTAACTTTTAAAACCTTTTTACTATTAGTGTGTGCACATATAAACAATACACTACTCACCAAAAACACAACTTTAATTAAAATTAAGTTTGAATAACCAACTGATATATAAATTAATATTGAGATAGGCAAAACATATCAGTATATATACATAAGTAAAAGTTTGTTTGTTTGCTTGCTTGTTACTTAAAAACTCAACAAATATCGCACCAATGTTGATTCTTGTATGATTTTCTATCTTTGATTTTCAGAGCATCACATTGGTTGTGAATTTCTGTTTTATGTTACTTACTTGTTAAAATAAACATTGATAATTTGCAATATAAAATTTATCAGAATTGTAATATTTTTTCTAATAGTAACATAAAAATGGAAAAGAGGGCAGCACTGATTAAAAGATTACAGACAATGGAAAATGTGGCTTGTGTATTGAAATACTTACTGACTCCTAAATATATAATAAATTCAGTAATAGGTGAAGTAAAATTTGATTTTGTAAATATATTTTAAATTAATTATACTTTTATTTGTACCACTTATTTAAAGAGAAATTCTAAAAGATGAGTAAATATAATAGCATAACTGATTATAAAAAGTTATATTTTAACCTCATGCTGCTGTTGATAATTTATGTAATAATTAAATAACTTTAGTTTGGACCATGAATTTAATTTCTCATTTGCAAGAGGAGTGTGAAAAAAATTCCACAATGCCACTGCGCTAAAATTTCTTAGCCATTTTAAAAAGTACTTAATCTCTTGGAAAATATATTTAATCTTGAATTCTATAAGTTGATCAAACTCAGTTGTAGAATTGTAGTTTTGGTAAAGTGAGGTAAAATTTGATTACATAAATATATTGTAGATTAAATAAATTTCATTGTAATAACATATTTAATGTTTAATCCTAAAAGTTAATTTTGTTCATTTAGTGTAACCGATTGAAAAAAAGTTATATTTTTTGTGGTATTACTTAGTTGACAACTCATGTATTAAAAGTGTGTTGAAATTGTAATAATTTTTATGTAATTATTCCACAAATAGGTATGCCATGAGACTAGTTATATATTGCATTAACTTTAATGAATATTTGCTTTTCTTGCTTTATTATGATACTTAATTGTTGTAAAAAACTTTGGTAATTTGCAATATAAAATGCATTACAATAATATTTTTTTACATGAGGAAGCCATGGGCATAGCAAGAGAATACCAACTAATGAAAATTGTCGTTTAAGTTTATTTATTGTCATTTATTAAATTTGTTCAATTTTTAGGATTTCTGTTCAAATACATTTCTCACATGATTCACTAACTTTTAAAATGTCTCTGAAATTTTAACATTCTGGTATGCTGCAAACAAAATTTAATTATTTTTATCTATTTCATAAAGAATGTTACAATTTAAAATAGTCAAATCAAATTATTTTATTTGATATAAGCACTATTTATAATAATGACTTTATCATTTTACTGCTGTTGATAACATATGTATTATTATTTCATATAAATATTACTTAAATATATTTTAATTACCAAGTATATTATATTTTTTAAGATTTGCAGTCAACAGTCAAATAAAAATTAGAACTCTAAAATAAAGAATTCAGGAATATTAATCTTTTATTGTTTATCTTTTATCAATATTTATTATATATATAAATTTAATAGTTCAATAGACGCGACACGTGTTACGCTATTTCAAGAAAATGAACAAATTAATTTGCATACGCATTTGCATACATTATTATTTAGTAACATTACAGCAATGGTTTATAACCTATTTTGGCCATGAATATGAGGGAAAACCTCGAAAGTACTAGGTCTAGATTAATTTAATTTAATTGTTTTTGTTTACTACAGACAATTTTCTTCTTCAGCGGGTTAAATCGCTTATATATGCTATTTGTTATTTAATAACTCAACAATAAATCTTGCATGATTTTTTTTTTTCTTGGGGGAGGGGAGTTCTATTTTAAGGTACTCATTTTTTTTTTAAAATGTTATTTTATACTAATGCAAGCAGTTGTGATAGCCAGTATTCTATTAAAAAACATCTTTATTATATACATCTTCCCTACAATATAGTTGTCAGTAAATGAATAATACAAATCATATCAAAATAAAGATATCAAATTGGCAGAATATGCCACAGTTTATATAATTGAAAAAGTGCAGTTTTTTTGATGGAATCAAGTTTTTTTTTGTGATAGTTGAGTTATAAAAACAGTATCCATGACTCAAATTGTACATTAATTTCTGTAAAAAATAACAAAAGACAAACTAAAATATTAATGAATCTAATAAACTAAGGTTTGTTCTTTGCTCAACATTATATATATATGCTATTAAATTGGCATATATCAATTAAATTTATCACAAAATAATTAATTAAAAAATACATAAATATCCAATTACTAATCAGATGATCGTATTAATCTATTTTGCCCTTAATTATTATTTTTTTTTATTAACACACGTTTTATTTATATATAATTAAAGGTTAATGTTTAAAAAAAAACTATTTTTTTATTTCATTCTCTTGTTTTCATTAATACTGCATTAAAAAAGGGAACAAATAAATACCCTGAACATAGCAAATAGTATGGTACTGACAAAAGCCTGCTATAATTTTATTATTAATAAATGCTAAAATATATAGACATTTATAGTAAATACGTATAAAAATGTATATAAGTACTCGCGTGTAAATTGCTCTTTTACTGAATCAACACCAATATAATTTGCTTTATATTTAGTTGGTAATCTATAAAGAGTGATTGTATTGAATACGAGTAGAAAAGGTTAAATATTTAATTCACTTGCATTATTGTTTGTATTTCATCATGTCATCTATTTGTAGTATCACATTGGAACAACTCATTATAGCAAATCCTTCCCAACAATATGTAATACACTCTTATTCCAACATTTACTTGTTAAAACGTGATTATACATTTGATCACTAGTTGGTTATATTACAACACGCATTTTGGTCATTTATTTTGAAAATAAAATAATCACTGTGACTTTATAGTTGAAACATGTACAAATGATATTTAAAAATATCTTTTTTTTTGTCAAGCATTGGTTGTCGAGAGGTTAGCAACAGCTGCTCTACAAGCAGTTGTCCCAGGTTGGCAAGTTCACTTTGGCTGGTGCTATGACACATCAGAAAAAAACAACTTATTTTTTATTCTACTTCCACCTCTCTTTCTCTTTATTTAATTATTCCTAATTGCACTGACTGCTATTCTCATTCTTGTGTGTTCCAGTACACCTCAAATGGTTATATCTCCTACTTTAGAAATAATTATTTCCAAGTAAAATTATTTTTATTAATCTTCTAAGGATCAAATAATCCATATCACACTCCATATAAACTATTAATTTAGAGATTAGAATGAGACTAGTTTAATATTTAGAAAAAGTTAATAAAAACTGCTTATTATTATTTTACTTATTCAAATGTACATTTAGTATACATTAAAAATAAGAAAAAAGCGAACAGAATTTATGAAATTAATATAAGAAAAAAATCTTTGGTACAATAACAATTCTAAATTGAAAATAAAGAAATACTGAAGTCACTTTCAGAAAAAATGACACTGTAGCTAATAATAAGGAAGTCAAGAATTATAATAAATAAATGAAATTCTTAAATCATCCATCAATAACAAAATCTCTGAAGTAAATTGATAAATGGTTTCAAGTAAAAACACAATATTTTTAAAGATAGAATTATTAAACTATGATATTCAGCAATTATTTTTTATGGATGTGAAATGTAGAGTAGCATAGAAGAATACAAAATATATTGATATCTTAGTATAATTTTTAATCAAGCAATTGTAAAGAAAAAAAATGAATGTCTGAATACTTGATAATATTGTATCAGAATGTTTCTTTAAAACACTAAATGGCAAATTAAAATATTAAGGAATGGATGCATTAATTCTATGGAAGAATATAAAATTCTTAAAAAAATTGAAGAATCATGATAAAAAAAAGTGAATACTATCAATACACTCTGCATTGTTCAATTAAAATTCCGGAAAATAAAATTAAAGGTTATTTAAAGAAAATGATATCTACGTAATTGATTGAAATTGATAATCTTATGGTATTTAATAATAATAATATTTTGGCCTAAATTATTATAGATAACGCAACATTTGAAAAATAAACTCATTAACAATATTATTTATGTCTTGCATTGGTGGTCGAGAGGTCAGCGTGACCACCTTGCACTTGCAGCAGTTGCCCGGGTTGCGTGTTCGTGCCCCGGCCGATGCTGTAACAGTCAGAAAACATGTGATTTGTTAATATAGTGCAGAATTTGACCACCACACAGAACAGCAGCACCATCTAGGTAGTGAAGCCACCCATAGTAATGAGTTCAAACATAGTTTATTGGTTCCATAATACAATCTACGAAACAACACATCTGCTGCTACATTAGTAAATATTTCTTTAGCCACGGTGGTCAGGGATATGCAAGAGATTCATGATTTTATTTCGAGTTAGCCAATAATAACACTAATATTAATTCAACACTTATATTTACAAATTGAGGAAATATTATATAGAATGGTTATCAAATAAATAAATAAAGAATTAATGGCAGACGTATAGTTTGACATTATTTATTGAAACATTTTAATAATCAATTATTTACTAATAATATTTGTTAGTATTTAAGTTGAATAACGAAATTTTCTGATACTGTTATATATTCAAGAAATACATTTATTTATTTAGTAACATTTATATGAAATCATTTTACAAATAATACTTTATTTTTAAGACCTCAGTAGCGGTATTTTCCGATACTGTTATGTTTACGAAAAGAAATACATTTATTTGATGACATAATCTAGCTACCTAAAATTCTTAAGCAAGTATTTCTAAGGCATGCCTTTAGGGATTTATACCTTTGCAATGCAATAGTCTAAAGTAAGATTTATAAGAGTAGCAGCGGACATATATTTATTTAATTCAAGATATTTACTAATAACTAAGGCAAACATTTATTTGAGAGTGAATTATGTCATTAATGTAGAGACGGAGTTATACATAGAATAATAAAGTTAATAAAGAAACACATGGTATTTCTAGAAAGGTGATTGGAAGTGGCAGTATATTGAAATTGCAAAACCGTGAATGAGTTTAGAATGGGCTGGCATTTGCCATAGGCCCAAAGAGGTAAGGTGTCACATAAGCATAACCAGGGATAAGTGGTTCATGCCACGATTTGCCTGCTGGCTGCATGACGGTCATCAAGTCCTAAGGGACATTCATTTATCAGCTTGTGTAGGATGACTGGGGTTAATTTCAACCCTATAGAATCCGGAATATTCAAGGCTCGTAATGGGTCATTGCATCTCCAAAACATAACACGTGTATAATGTATATATGATTCTGTGAGATTTTAAATATATTTTATAACTTGGCCCTACATTATCAACAGTTAATAATGAACGTTTGCGACTCTCAAAGAAATGCAATTTTATGGAATTATTAATCAAGATTTAATAAAATATAAAACAATATATAAACTGGGTAATTATTACACTAATACGTCAGCCGTTTGCTAAACAGTAGACCTTTACATTACAATAAAGAAAGCATTGAATGAGTGTTGATTTATATGAAAATATTAAGTTATTTATGAAAGTAAATATTAATGAAAATTTGACACGCATCCACTGTTTTAAGCAATCATAGATTTATACTTAGAAAATTATGAGCATGTGATAATTATATGATAAAATGTAGATTTTAGAAATACGTACCCAAGAAAGATAGAGTTAGGCACGCTAGATTATTAAAGAAATTTATATATTAATTATTAAATTTATAGCATTACAAATGAGAAATTTACAGTTTATAGTTTATATGTTATATAAAAAATGAATAAACTATAGCAGGATATTAATAGAATACTCTAGAGAATTTGGATACAAGTACCTGTTTTATGAGAAGTTTTCCGATTCAGTGATCAGTAGCAAATTGTTAATGATTCTAGCATTAGCAGTTCTTTACAGAATTTAGATGATTCATGTAATTTAACTTTTTTTTTTTTTTTTTTTTTTTTTTTTTTTTTTTTTTTTTTTTTTTTTTTTTTTTACAAATTTAAAATTTTTAAACTATTAAAAATATTTTTTATAAAAGGGTGAGAGTGGGGGGCCAGAGGGGGGAAAGGGTTAAAGCAGCAGCTTTCAAATTGTTTTAGGCAGCAGATCTTCGTGGTTGAATTTATGAAGGGCACAGCATAGGTTATCGGCAAACAAGAGACCATCTTCAGGGAGAATAGTCTTTGGCACTTCCTATTCATGCATATTGTGGCACATAAAACAATATATATCTTTGGAGACTCTCTTGATCGAGAGCAAAGATAAAGTTAAACTGAAAGTTTCTAGAAAGTCTAAAATGGCCTCCTTTCTTAGATCTTATCTTTTACATTTTTGTTAGTTTATTTTTGGATTCCAATTAATCTGCCCTGAGGATAATCAATGCATTTTCGTTAATTTTAATTATAGAGAAAACTGCATTTCTATTGTTTATGTTTAGATTTTACTTTTTTTTATTATAATTATATTTTAGGGAATTTTTCTTTTTAATTAATCTATTATCTCTCACCCGTGTTGCTTTTAAAATTTCAAATACAAAAGGAAACATATGATTATTTTTACTTTTAATTAAATATTATAATCTATTTCTAAATTATTATTAAATGAAATTTAAACAAAGCAAGAAATAACAGATTTTACAATTTAAAATAAATGGTTAAATATATATATATATTTATAATTAAAAGAAGAAATCTAAATTATATTACTTATCTTTATTTATTGCCTTAAATTTGAAATCGAAATGTGTGTGTGTTTATGGTGAATTCTACATATATCTATATATTTTTAATATTGCTACACACACAATTCAATACGAAAAAGTTTAAATTTGGGCAGGATAGAGTGATCAGTGAGAGACAATAGAAAAAAGGTGAAACTTAAGATTCGAATATGAATCTTCCTGTTTGAATGCTATGACACTTAAAAAAGAAAACAATATTATTTAAAACATTAAAAGTTAAGAATTGCAATAATTTGACAAAGCAGCACATAAAACACAAATGATCAGTATATATCACATGATCACTATCTCAAACTAGCACATAGTTGTTTATAAACAAGGCACATGTATGGAGTGAGTTTTGCCTTGTTGATATATCACATGAAGATTTTCAGTCTACTTAATATCCCGGATGAAGCCTTAATTTTTCTGAAGTCAATTTTACATTTTGTAAAACTATACATTGCATAATTGTAGCTATTTCATTATTCTATCAGTCATATATTTAAATAAAAACAATATTAAACTTTTCAATGTGTATATGAGACAATTTTTATTATATACATAGAAATATGATATTTACACTAATTCTTGTTTACATTCATCATAAAATACTCTCTAGAAAATTTTCTACTTACTGTCTACTCAATTCACATTCTCTTAATAATGAAAATTATGCATTTACAATAGTATATTCTATAGCAGGAATGGACAAGTTCTTCAACAATAAGAGGAACATATAATTATTCTCATATATTTTTTAATGATCAAGAACCACAGTCAAATTCTAGAATACTTTTATCAAACAAACATGGTAATAACATCCACTTTAATATTACTTATCATTTATATTATTTAAAACCAAAAAAAAAAAGCAAAATATGTTCTTATTACTTATCTTTAAAGCATTTATGAAATAATTTTTTTTAATATTGATACATTCAATACTACTACAGATTATTAATATAAATGTTTAGAAAGAATGGCATTAAATCAATATTCATAGTGCTTTGGGAGTTGTACAGAGTGATTTTGATAGTGTTTGACTCATAAACTATTGTTTGACAACCTCTTTTTTTATAATATGGCATCCAACGAGATGAAAAACATACAAAAATATTTTTTGTTTTTTTCATAATATTTTTAGAATATTTTGAAGTATCGTCAAATGAAAATGTTAGGGAATTCCAGGTCATAAATTCATGCAATAGATTTAGACAAAATTATAGCTACTAAAAACCAATCTCTGCTCTATTTGTTGTATGAATTATGCCACAATAATAAAAGTTCTTTTACTTTATTAAATATCTAGGGTTTGTGAGCACAGACTTTCACATGACCCACCACACTCCACACTATCTCATAACACTGATACACTTGAACATATACATGTTGAATAGATAAATAATCACCAATACACGTATTTCATGCTAAACCAGCAATCATCAGTTGGTCCAGATTACCATCTCTACACATATAGACTATAAGTGCTCAGATATATATTAAAACAGACAATCCTCATACTTCAATCGACAGATTTCAATCCACTACACACTCCAACTCTTCAACCCTCCATTCAATTAAAAATCTGATGATAGAATGCTCAAAGGCCACCCTGAAGCTGATATTCTTGTCACACCATGTTAACCCAAGATTATGATCTGTACACAAGGGGTCAGATTGATCTTGGGTCAACATGGGTGTGACAAGAATCTCGGCCTCAGGGTGGCTTTTGAGCATTCTATCATCAGATTTTCAATTGAATGGATGATTGAAGAGTTGGAGTGTGGAATGGATTGAAGCCTGTCCATTGAAGTATGAGGATTGGCTATCTTAATATATATCTGAGTATATATAGCATATATGTGTAAAGATGGTAATCTGGACCAATTGATGACTGCTGGTTTAGCATGAAATATGTGTATTGGTGATTATTTATCTTTTCAACATGTATGTGTTCAGGTTTATCGGTGTTATGAGATAGTGTGGAGAGTGGTGGGTCATGTGAAAGTCTGTGCTCAATACCCTATACATTATATATATATATATATATATATATATATATATATATATATATATATATATATATATATATATATATATATATATATATATATATAGACACAGGTATATAATAAGCTTGTGTGTTCCAGTTTACTAAATATCCTAGTACATTGTAATTAATGCATGTCACATATTAATATAAAAGTTTTTTTTTCTATATATAAATCTACAAAATTATTAAAATGGATTTACATTTTTAAGTTGATAACCAATCAAGATTTTTCTCCTATCATGGTCTATAAAGAACATATTGGATTGCACAGGCATCAATGTAACATATATCTAGAATATAAATCACTAATGCTCTTGATTCTGTTTTTAATTGGTTTAAACTAAATATTTCACCTTCTAATTTATATTGTATTTTGATTCCTGTTAAATAAAACAACTAGAAACCGTTCCAAGGTCATTGTTATAAAATGTAAAAGTAAATTAGACTTAATGTTCATTCTTGCTTAATATTATTTTTTATTTTAAATTCTTCACTTTTTCCTAACAGCATACTACTGCTTTCTCTCATTTTATCATGTAGAAATTGTATAATAAAAATAAATTTTGCTGGATTATTAGTTAATTCCAGGTATTATCACAAATGTATTTATTCAATAAAGCGAGTCATATGCAAAAAAAAAAAAAACAATATATGTACGTTGTTGTTATCAACAATTTTTAAGAATTTCTTGCTTTTAAAATAATATAATGATTCTTTAAAATCACCTGATTATCTGGTAATCTTTCATTGATAACTGCAAATAACATATTAACACAATCATTGAACACACTTTTGCTAAAGTAAATAAAACTTAAACTCCCCTAGTATTGAGTTTATTTATCTTCTTTCTTTTTATAAATTGGAGCCAGAGAAGCATTCATAACAGGTGACATATATTTATACATATAATATAAAATTGCCTCAAACATTAAGAAATTTTCAACGAAGCCCTCAGTGAATAAATATATTAATGTCTGCATTTCAAAATAGTTTAACCTTTGAAGTGAATTGATATTTGATATTTACTTCAGGTAGCAGTATGCACTAGAATTATTTTAATACATATATATTATTAAAAGCCAGCCAATACTTAGACAATTCCAATATCAATAACAAGCAACAATTTCAAACTGTTGTCAAGGCAACCTCCTTTTAACATTTCAATAGATTTACAATTAACATATTCAAATACGTTATCAAAACTTAAAATCTTTCCAATTTTAAGACAACAAAAAGCTATTTTAGTGTTATTAAAATAAATATTTTTACTAAGTTATCAATAGGATGGACATATTGTTAAAATATATCACTCAATTCTTTATCCTTGTTATTCAAAGAGTGACAAATTAATCGCTCTTACTGTTAGAAATCATTTATCATCCTATAAATTATTACCAACTGTAAATTTATTAGAATTATAACATATATTTAATCCATATATTATGATTAATGCATTGGTGGCCTAGCAGTTAGCCTAGCTGCCTTCCAAGCAGCTTCCCGGTCAATGTTTTGACATATAAAAAAAATTATAACAAACATACTCAGAACAGTGAGTACATCATTATCTTTACCATGAAAAAATTATAAGTCTTTTTGTCAATTATTAAAATTCTATCCATAAATTCCCTCTATTACATATGTTAAAATTATTATATTGTCAAACAAAAAATGGCATACTTCTTTTTAATAAGAATGAAATTTAAAAAAATCAACCCTAAATTAGAATAACATATATCTATAATGCATGCCTTACAATAATTTATTACTTCAGTAACATAATGATCTTTAATGGCAATTGAAAATATAATATGCATAATAAATCCTTTCAAAATATAAGCCTTGTCAAGCATTGTTAGCCGAGAGATCATCACAGCCATCTTGCAAGCAAATAGTTAGTTGCAGACAGTTGTGGGTTCGCCTCCCAGATGATGCTATGACATATGAAAAAAAATATGAGCCTTAAAATTCTTAGTAATCCCCCCCCCCCCCCCCCCCCCCCCCCCCCTCCCCCCCCCTCTTTTTTTTCCTCTCCCTCTCCCCCCCCCCCTTCCCCCCCCCCCCCCCCCCCCCCCCCCCCCCCCCCCCCCCCCTCCCCCCCCCCCCCCCCCCCCCTTCCCTTCTTCCCTTTTTCTCCCTCCCTTTTTCTTTTTCGACTTACTTTTCCCCCCCCCCCCCCTCCCCCCCCCCCCCCCCCCCCCCCTCCCCTTCCCCCCCCCCCCCCCCCCCCCCCTTCTTTTTTCCCCCCCCCCCCCCCCCCTCTTTTTTTTCTCCTGGGGCCCACACAACCGGTCTTCGACTGTCTGTTCATGTTTGGAATATGGCATATTTTAAAATGTAATTATCATGTTAATCTTAGAGTGCATAAGTTTATGCTTTGCCTCACAACCTTAACATATAAATACATGTAATATAAACTTTTTATTATGACTCCTAAATACAACACAATTTATTAGATGTCACAGTTTTGAGCATGAATGCATTCAAGCTATTTATAGCACTATTTGAATTGAAGTAAAGTATATGTTGGTAATCAATCCTCATATTGTGCAAAAATGTAAGAGCAGAGCATTGTTTGAACTTATAATGTCAATTCCATTATGTATTATTCTTAACAACTTTTGTATCAATATTTCAAAAGGAAAAATTCAGTATTTAAATGCTATTGATATAATAAAACTATCTATCAAGAACTTTTCTACAACTTTTTTGAACTAGTATTGCAATGTGAGCATTGATAAAATATGCATTGATACTCTTGGGCAATATAAGTTACAATTCCTTTAATATTTGTTTAATGCATCTAAATATTCCAAAAACAAAAGATACCAAAACAGATATCACAGCAAATTCAACAATGTGATCTTTCTTGTTTAGTTGATCTACTTCCTCTTTCAAAAAAATTGTAGTCATCAATTAAACTTCTTACCAGAAGCTGCTATTTAAATCATGAATTTTGTTATCTCTTTAGCAACAAGAGATATATTTTTATTAGGTTTTGATGAAATTAGGAAATAAATTTATGCATCCATGCATCTTTATTTAGAAAAATTATAAATTAATAATGTTTATTTCTCACTAATAATATTATTAATTTTCCAATTATTTTAATTGTATTGATGGGTAAGCTACTCAACGAACATATATGATAAGTTATTTTTAGTTCACCTATTTAAGTCTTTCTTTTTGTATTGAAGCAGTCAGATCTAAGTTCGATCCTAGCTTCATGATCTTTCAGATGTAGCCAACTTCAAACCCTTATACTAATGTTGAATTGCCGATGCAATGGGGCTTTATATGTTCAGCCCATGCTAGTTTCCTTGAAGAAAAACTAATCATTTATATTAATAAATTCATGATAGAATTATTCATGAATTTTTATATATTATAACGGTGTGGACTGTGCATATATATTTATAAATATTTAAATGTACATATTCGTTCTAAAGTTTCATTGTGTCGGGAATGTTTTGTTTTACTCTAAATAGTTTGTTCAAATTGTTAGTGATTAAAAGCTACATTCTTTCGATAAGCTTTCAGATTGTCCCTTTCCAAAAACAATGGGTAAAGTTTTTATTAATTAGAAAAAGATAAGTCTTTAAAATGTAAGGACGGTCCTAATTAAAATCATTTTCTGATTTTAAAAATTCATTTTCTAATGAGAAAATGAATTCAAGTTAATGAGTTTGAAAGCCTTATTGAAGGAATGTATCCAAAAACAACTAGTAATTTTTTGTAAGATTGATTAGGAAAGAAGCGCTAGCCTGAAGGCATCAGATACAGTATAAAGAGCCCAGGAAAAGTTTCCAAGCAGCTATTAGTCCTCATTCAGAGAAGCCATATATATTTTATTAGAGAAGAAGCCACCCAGTTAAATTATGAAGTAAAATAGTGTTTCTACCATGGTGAGGGGGGGGGCTTAACTTCAAGAGTCTGACTACGGTTCCCGAAGTCCCCTGAAAATCTTCAATGTGGCTGCAATATAAAAATTCATATACCAATTGTAAGCTCCCAAAACCTTAGAGAAATCCTTCAAAATGTCATTCAAATAATTTTCCAAAATGCGCATCTATGTTTCATTTAAGTGGTCTCTGCCGTGCATAATCTAAGGAGCAACCATGAAGAAATAGTAATATCTTTCTTATATGAACCGTTACTTTCTGGCCGGTCTTCGAACTTTATTTTACACTACCTTTAAATTAAGTACTGTTAAAAGCTCTTCTCTTTCCTTAATGTATTAATGCTATTTTAAATTATGTAGTAATTCTCTATCTTAATCTCTAGTCTTTAAATTTAATATTTTTTAACTTTCTCTTTTCTTACGATGACGGTTCGTTTATTTAACCTTATTATATATTTGCTAGATGATTATTAATATCATTTATTTTTTTTATTATATGCCAATAATAACTTCAACTCGATAATAATTTCCTTTATTGCATTTGCCTTGTTAAATAATATTATATTTATTTTTACAGTAATTCTTACCCACTAGAACTATTTTGATACAGTTTTATTAATTATCGAGTAGAAGGATTTGTACAATTTTTGCTATTTTATTAATGGCTAATAACAACAAATTATTAGCTCAATTTTTACTCTATGCTCCTGGCCACTTTACTGAATTTATAATAGTTATTTATTCACATTAATATATTGTTTCGCAAAAAAGTCGATAAAGGAATTAAATGAATATATATTCTAATTCAAATGTTATACTTTCTATTAATATTCAGGGAGGGCATGAGATTTAGGGTATAATTAAAGTATTTTCTAATTGCATTAAATATTTGTTGATTAAAGCACGTTTGACTTTAATTTAACTTGATCAGGTCATCACGTAGAGCATTCGTTATATAAATGGGCTTTAATATTTAGACACGATTATTACCAAGTCATCATTTTCCTAACGTTGCTGACGCGAGCCATCTCCTGTTTCATAGGCTTGTTCTCAGTGATATTTCTATTAGTTTAATTATCTAGGAAGAAAGCACTTCCTCCACTTGCTCGTTTTATATTTGGAACACCAAAGGTTCGAGGCTATGATTCAACCTGGTTTACCGTGTTCTATGTATCCTTCATATAGGGCATCCAAGATTTTTCAAATACAAGCCGCCCTGCTATTTTCTCAAATCACAGACAAGCCATTATTTTTCATATTTATTCTTGTAGCTCATAAGTCGTCAGTACCGTTTATTTCTCAATTCCAGTAAATCCCGCTCTCATGCTCGTAAATCGTGATGAATTGATTTTATTAAAGTCGAACAAATTCATATTTATTTATAATTAAGTAAGTTCTCTATTAAATATTAAAGTTATGCCCTAAACACATATCTTGCTCTTTGTGAATTGATTTACGAATGTGAAAATAAATCTCACATTCTTTCTTTTAGAATTTGAATCATAATTTCTGTCACAGCCAAATACCTTTATCTACCTTTACTTCCTTGTCGGAGCATAAATATATATAATTCTCCTAGAATATTGTATAATAGTATTGGCATATAATAAGGACTTCCATTCTTATTGTAAATATAAATTCCGTTTAAAGACTAGCGGTAATCTATATAATCACAATCTAAAAGTTGAACAAAATTATAATTATTATTAAACATTTTATTAACACATTTGTTTTTTTTTTAACTTTTTTTTTATTCAAATTATTTTAATATTAATGCTCACCGTCTGTATTGGCAACCTGAACATATATATATATGAGTTGACTTATAAAGATTCTTAGTTATTTTATTATACTTTATTAGAGTTAAATCAGGGGTCTCATTAATCATCATCATCCGTTGAGCTAGTTCCTTGGTGCATAGTCATGTACCATCGATATATGTCATCCATTGATTTGATCTGAGCTCATGAGTTGGGTTTGAGTTCAGTTTGAACCACCTGAGTTTGAATCCGACTTTGAGTTTGAGTTTGTTGATGTGTTGGCTTCTTTTTGACTGGTACACTGGTTATGTTTTTGGCTGCCCAATTATTGGGGCTTCGATTTAATAAACCCCACATACCCTGTAGATAATAATTATGATTTTAGTTGCTCAGTCATTGAGGCCTCGATAAATTAAATGTTTCTGTAGAGAGTGATATTTTAAAGAGTGTTATATATATATATATATTTAAGAGAAAAGTTATGCGATTTATAAAGCATAACTGAAATGATTTTTAAAATGTCAGTTTTTTTATTTGTTATAATTAAATTTTTTCAAGATTACGTAAATGTTCGTTCATTAAAAGATTTGTTAGTCAAAATAATTATTTAAAGAAAAAGAAAAAGTAATAAGATAGAATATGTATATAAATTAATTAAATGTATCTCAGTATATATATTATACGGTTGTTTATATGCATTCGTGACAGTAAGAAAATTAGTGTTAGAAAAGTAGTAAGAGTCTATAGATTAAAGCAAGGGGTAAAATTAGATAAAATAATTTTTCCATGTCAAAATTAATTAGTTTATCTCAGTCATTATAAATAAAAATATCCAATATCGATATCATGTTAAAAGTCTTAATTTCAAAGTATTGCTTGCTAGCCGTTATTTTAAATGTTCGCTCCTTATTAGTAGCCTCAAAGCAGGTAAACGACCTTCAGACTGGGAATTACATGTCAAGTGGTCCGATGTAGTGGACAATACACTTTAATGACAGCAATTTCTAGAGTAACCTCAAAGCAGGTGAAGACCTTCTGACTGGGAATTATATGTCAAGCGGTCCGATGCAGTATGACAATAATTTCTAGAGTAACCTCAAAGTAGGTGAAGACCTTTTGTGTAACACCAAGCAGCCAGATGCAGTTGGCAAAATGCTTCAAAGGTTTACAAGCTCTTATGCTAGCAAGATTAAAAATGATATCAACAAATAAAAGTTCTTGTAAAATATTAATTTTGACATTTTTTTTTCTGTGAAAGCCTCATGCTTATTTGAAATGAAATAGTTGAACTCCTATGTTTAAAACACATTGTCAGTTTTAATAAATATTCATTAATCAAATTGTTCTATCCTAAATTATGTCAATCATATATGGTTTGGGTGATCAATGGGTTATTTCACATGTCCTATTGATCTCATATTGCTGACTGGCGCCCATATAAATAAATTTGTCAGAAAATATGCTTGTCAGTACAGCAGAGAGTGAGTTGCCTAAATAAATAATAAACACCAAATGGATTCAACATAGAGAATTACTAGTATACTTGCTAAAATATATCAATATGTGTATGTTACTAATTACTTGTATAGTCTAACAATTAATCAAGTAAACTTATAAATGTATCAAATATAAGTAAAAATTTTTTTTTCATTGTTTTTTTTTTTGAAGTGGAAAAATATGAAGCAGTCGGATCTAAGTTCGATCCTAGCTTCATTATCTTTCACATGTAGCCAACTTCAAACCCTTCTACTAACCTTGAATTGCCAATACAATGGGGCTTTATACGTTCAGTCCATGCTAGTTTCCTTAAAGAAAAACTAATCATTTATATTAATAAATTCATGATAGAATTATTCATGAATTTATATATATTATAACTGCGTGGATTGTGCATATATATTTATAAATATTTAAATGTACATATTCCTTCTAAAGTTTCATTGCGTCGGGAATGTTTTGTTTTACTTTAAATAGTTTGTTCAAATTTTTAGTGATTAAAAGCTACATTCTTTCGATAAGCTTTCAGATTGTCCCTTTTGAAAAACAATGGGTAAAGTTTTTATTAATTAGAAAAAGATAAGTCTTTGAAATGTAAGGACGGTCCTAATTAAAATCATTTTCTGATTTTAAAAATTCATTTTCTAATTAGTTAATGAATTTAAGTTAATGAGTTTGAAAGCCTTATCGAAGGAATGTATCCAAAAACAACTAGTAAATTTTTGTAAGATTGATTAGGAAAGAAGCACTAGCCTGAAGGCATCAGATACAGTATAAAGAGGCCAGGAAAAGTATCCAAGCAGCTATTAGTCCGCATTAAGAGAAGCCATATATATTTCATTACAGAAGAAGCCACCCAGTTAAATTATGAAGTAAAATAGTGTTTCTACCATGGTGGGGGGGGGCGCTAAACTTCAAGAGTCTGACTATGGTTGCTGAAGTCCCCTGAAAAACTTCAAGGTGGCTGCAATATAAAAATTCATATACCAATCATAATCTCTCAAAACCTTAGAGAAATCCTTCAAAATGTCATTCAAATAATTTTCCAAAATGCGCATCTACGTTTCATCCAACTGGACTCTGCTGTGTGTAATCTAATAAGCAACCATGAAGAAATGGTAATATCTTTCTTATATGAACCGTTACTTTCTGGCTGGTCTTCGAACTTTATTTTACACTACCTTTAAATTAAGTACTGTTAAAAGCTCTTCTCTTTCCTTAATGTATTAATGCTATTTTAAATTATGTAGTAATTTTCTATCTTAATCCGTAGTCTTTAAATTTAATATTTGTTAACTTTCTCTTTTCTTACGATGACGGTTTGTTTATTTAACCTTATTATATATTTGCTAGATGATTATTAATATCATTTATTTTTTTTATTATATGCCAATAATAACTTCAACTCGATAATAATTTCCTTCATTGCATTTGCCTTGTTAAATAATATTATATTTATTTTTACAGTAATTCTTACCCACTAGAAATATTTTGATACAGTTCTATTAATTATCGAGTTGAAGTATTTGCACAATTTTTGTCATTTTATTAATGGCTAATAACAACAAATTATTAGCTCAATTTTTAACCTATGCTCCCGGCCACTTTACTGAATTTATAATAGTTATTTATTCACATTAATATATTGTTTCACAAAAAGGTCGATAAAGGAATTAAATGAATATATATTCTAATTCAAATGTTATACTCTCTATTAATATCCAGGGAGGGCATGAGATTTAGGGTATAATTAAAGTATTTTCTAATTGCATTAAACATTGGTTGATTAAAGCACATTTGACTTTAATTTAACTTGATCAGGTCATCACATAGAACATTCGTTATATAAAATGAGCTTTATTATTTAGACACGATGATTACCAAGTCATCATTTTCCAAACATTGCTGACGCGAGCCATCTCCTGTTTCGTAGGCTTGTTCTCGGTGATATTTCTATTAGTTTAATTATCTAGGAAGAAAGCACTTCCTCCACTTGCTCATTTTATATTTGGAACACCAAAGGTTCGAGGCTATGACCCAACCTGGTTTTCCGTGTTCTATGGATCCTTCATATAGGGCATCAAAGACTTGTCAAATACAAGCCGCCCTGCTATTTTCTCAAATCACAGACAAGCCATTATTTTTCATATTTATTCTTGTAGCTCATAAGTCGCCAGTACCGTTTATTTCTCAATTCTAGTAAAGCCCGCTCTCATGCTCGTAAATCGTGATGAATTGATTTTATTAAAGTCGAACAAATTCATATTTATTTATAATTAAGTAAGTTCTCTATTAAATATTAAAGTTATGCCTAAACACGTATCTTGCTCTTTGTGAATTGATTTACGAATGTGAAAATAAATCTCACATTCTTTCTTTTAGAATTTGAATCATAATTTCTGTCACAGCCAAATACCTTTATCTACCTTTACTTCCTCGTCGGGGCATAAATAGATATAATTCTCCTAGAATATTGCGTAATAGTATTGGCATATAATAAGGACTGCCATTCTTATTGTAAATATAAATTCCGTTTAAAGACTAGAGGTAATCTATATAATCACTATCTAAAAGTTGAACAAAATTATAATTATTATTAAACATTTTATTAACACATTTGGTTTTTTTTTTTACTTTTTTTTTATTCAAATTATTTTAATATTAATGCTGACCGTCAGTATTGGCAACCTGAACATATATATATATATATATATATGAGTTGACTTATAAAGATTCTTAGTTATTTTATTATACTTTATTAGAGTTAAATCAGGGGTCTCATTAATCATCATCATCCGTTGAGCTAGTTCCTTGGCGCATAGTCATGTACCGTCGATATATGTTATCCATTGATTTGATCTGAGCTCGTGAGTTGGGTTTGAGTTCAGTTTGAACCGCCTGAGTTTGAATCCGACTTTGAGTTTGAGTTTGTTGATGTGTTGGCTTCTTTTTGACCGGTACAGTATGATAGACAAAATTATCTCTAAATAAATCTGAATAAATATCATGTTTCATGAGATGAAAATACGGTGACTCACTATAAACTGGAATTAGAGTTGCTGTGTATGTAATTCATGAAAAGAATGTGGTTGCACGAACGCACAATTCCAATGTTACAGCTAGCACAAACATGCAAAAATATTAATCATAATTACATCATGTATATATAATTGATAATTTAAAAGCAATTTTTTATAGATAGGTCAATGAATTATTAAAGTTTTTATATACAACTCAATATTGAACATCACTGATATATAAATGTATATGTAATAATATAAAAGCTACTGAAGGAAAATAATAAAAAACAAGTAATCTACAGTCCTTTATATATATTAAAAAATCTTCGACAATACATAAAAACATATTCGCATATATATATATAATTATTTCAAATATTTTTCTTTTATTTTAAAATCCTATCGCTCATTCTTAATTTCATTTTTTTACATTAAATTTAGACTTCAAAATTTATTATTGAAATTTTATTTGATTTTTTTTTTGTATATATATTTAACGATTTGTTTACTTAAAAGGACATTTATCAATACTTTTTCTCTCTCATGTTGTGTTTTTTTTCTTTCGGATAATCAAATTTTGGAAGAAAGGAAGCGGTTTCTATCTGTTAGAAAATGAATAGCAATGGACGTATATCTCAATTTATCATTATTACATTTGTACGAACATTCAAATCATAAAAAATATAGTCAACTTAATGTTTGTTTAGTGTTTTAAATTATTTGTGACGAATAAAAGTAAAGATTTATTTCTGAACTCATTTAGGGTAAGTTTTTTATTCTCAATTTATATATATGAAGAGTAGTAGTACCTCATGAGACTAGCTAGCATCTAAGGTTAATTTATACTTTTAAAACAGACCATGTTGCGATCCCAACAAAAAAGGAAAAATACAAGTAATTTAATTTATGAAAAATCTAAGTCAAATATAAACTGCACAGATTAATATTAAATAATTCTTCTGGTAGATTTATCACAATTTTTTTTAAAAATAGGATTAGTGTAGAATAGTAATTTATGATGAGGTAATTATTGTCCCTTGTTACTGTAGCAGAATATGTAGTAATAAATGTTTGTTTGCTAACTAATCATTGAAATCGGAACAGTATAAGCAAGAAGCAATTGATCTTTTAAAAATTACAAACAATTATGCATAAATATATCAGCAACATTAAAAGAGATAATTCTAGACAGACGCAATTTTTAAAAGCTTCAGTTTTAAACAAATTATCACATTATTAAGGCATGCCATTATTTCTTTTTAATAACCTAAATGTTCATCTTGAGACTGATGATGGATATATTATAACAAGTTCTATTAAAAAAAACGTCGTTGTTTTATTTTTATTACTTATTTGTATTTTTATATTATTTTAAGGTTTGGATAAATTGTAAAAAGTTATATATAGCTATAATAAAGTTTTTTTTTTTTTTTAAATTTACATAATAATTAATGTAGGTGATATAATTTAACCTAAAACTAATATAGTATTATAAATATTGATAAGCTGTTAGTTGAATATATATTAAATATATACATGTTATTAAATATATTATAATAATTATTCCATGAGATAATTTCTAAAATAAATTATACTTTAGTAACAGTATAAATTTATTATTCTTAACAATATAATTGGGGTTGAATTTTTAAACCTACAAGTTCAGCAGATAAATAATAAAGGCAGAAATTGGAAATGTATTTCAATATTTTTCTGCATAATAAAATAATATATATATTTTTTCATAATGCTAATAAAGATTAATAATATTATAGCAGAAAGTCTATGACTTGAGAAAATTTTACACTTAATATAAGAAATAATTATTTATTACTTTTAATTGAATTCTATATATATATATATATATATATATATAATTCAATTAAAAGTAATATATATATATATATATATATTACTTTTAAATTATTTTAAATTTTATATATAAAAGGCAGAATTATGGAAAAGTTTTAAAATTAAAATTTGATCATTTAAAGTATATTCTCATATTCTTCTCTTTCACTTTCTTTGCATATCTTCATATAATCATATATATATTTCTTATAACACTTCTTTCATATACACATCAATGCAAAAGAATTTTCTTAACCTTTTTTATTTTTCTTACAGTTTTGACTGTCCAGCAGTCTTCATCAGAGCAGAGAAAAAGATTAGAGCTCTGATGAAGACTGTTGGACAGGCGAAACTGTAAGGAAAATAAAGAAGGTTAAGAAAATTTGTTTGCTCTACTCTGATGAAGACTGCTGGACAGTCGAAACTGTAAGGAAAATAAAGAAGGTTAATAAAATTGTTTGCATTGATATGTATATGAAAAAAGTGTTATAAGAAATATATATCATTTAAAGGACACTCAAGAGTATATAAAAATAACCAGAATTTTATAATAATTTTTTTCTTTATTTTTAAATATTATAAATTTAATCTCTTTTAAATTATTACCCTTGTGATTCAATACATCTGTCTAAATATGTTTTTAATTTTTCAAAGAAGTCTGAAACACTTGCAAAGTGATCCTTTATAATACCTCTGTTATTTTTATTTTCCTATCATTTCTTAGTCTGGAAAAAAAGAGACATTTTTTCAATCAAGAGATTAGAAAAAACATCACATGAAGCGAGATCAAGTGAATACAGCTGATCAATAAGATAAATCTTGGTGAATTTAATTAAGAAGCATTTCACACTGAAGACTTTGAGAGGTGATATCTTCTTGTGGGGGTTGATCTTGCACTCTTGTATTTCTCACAAAACAGAATGTTTATATTTTATTACATTGTGCAAATGTTTCAAAATTTTCTGATAAAATATCTGACCCCTATAAAATAAATTTGAGAGTGAAATGTTGTTTGCATTAAAAAAAATCATTATTGCTCTGACTTTGGACTTCACTTGCAACACTTTTTAAGGATGTGGTAAATTTAACATTTCAATTAAACAAGTGTTTTATGAGATCAACTTTCTTGTAATCTATTTCAAGTTTTACAAATTTTTTCATTGTTGTATTCTATAAAGGAAAAACAGAATTTCACATTTTTTAAACTTTTCAACCATTATAAAAAATGCACTTTACAACACAATGTGCTACATGACCCCAAAAATTTACACATCATTGTAATTTGGCAGATTCACATAGAAGGGTTCCTACAAGATATATGTAATAGCAGAAGTATATATCATAACATGCGCTCAAACCAGAGAACTATTTCTGTTATTTTTGAATCCCTTCTCATATGTATATATTAGGTTAAGAAATTAATTAAAAGTATTTCTGTTGTTTAT
This sequence comes from Epiperipatus broadwayi, assembly GCA_028023455.1. Lineage (NCBI taxonomy): Eukaryota > Metazoa > Onychophora > Udeonychophora > Euonychophora > Peripatidae > Epiperipatus > Epiperipatus broadwayi. Next base: position 765,465 of record JAQFVV010000295.1, on the reverse strand, counting down.
TATAATTTTTAAACATTAAAAGCAGTCAATAAATAATCAGAATTACCTCAAATTCAGAATCAAACCAGTTTAGCCAAGAAAATAAACTCTAAACACTACCAATGGTTTCACTGCTATAAGCATACTTCTCAAGTGTAAAGAACTATTAAATGACAGCAGATTTATACTAAACATTAACCACAATTCCACTTACCTCCCATATACTCTTAATATTAAAAGAACATTTAAATAATTCAATTGCTTCAGTATCATACATTTTTAATAATAAATATTTGTTAATTCTTTCTTTTATCTCATTTCTATCAAAGGAGATAACCATAGCTTCATCAAAATTAATAGTGTGACCTGTATCTTGAAATGTATATTATCCCTTGTTTTGTAAAAAAGTATATATAGGTCAGAGTAGTTTGAGCATAAATGAAATAGTAAAAGTACATAAAAGTAGGGTTGGAAATAAATATTTTTGATCTGCTTTATATCTTTATGAAAAATATACAAGCCACATTATTAATTTGGATGAAGCTAAGGTTGTCTTCTTTGAAAGCAATGAAATTAAAAAAAATAAAGAATCTTTATTATAAATAATTTATAATTCTGGAACAATTAACTTATTTAAAAGTTCTTTTAATATTAAGGGTGTATGAGAGGTAAGTGCAATTGTGGGTAATTTTTAGTATAAATATGTTATTTTGTAGTTCTTTACACTTGAGAAGTAAGCTTGTAGCAGTGAAACCATTGCTAGTGTTTTAGAGTTTGTTTTATTGGCTAGTCTGGTTCAGTTCTAAATTTGGGTAATTTTGATTATTATAGTTTTTATAAATATATTATCACCATTATAATTCATTTTTATTATATACATATATGGTACCTTAGATTTTCTAAACCCATATTTTGAGTAAACATGTAAGGATAAATCAATCATTTTAGAGAATTAAAATTTAAAACATTTGTTGATATTTATATTATTTGGTACAGATACACAGACATATTCAATCATTCATTTTATTTATTCTAGTCCCATGATCTTACAATCACTGAAATTATAATTAATATAGACTTACCTGAATCTAAACATACAGCTATTATTAAAAATAAATAGTACTGAATACCATCCTACATTTTAAGATAATGAAAGTATTTTTTGTGTGTATGATTCAATAATCCAAGCAATTCTGGTCATCTTTAAATTAAAAATAAATTAAATATAGTTTTATATATTTAAAATGCTACCTTTTGTAGCTGTTCTTTATGTAGGCTTATGATGTAAATAGCCAAATATTTGTTACTCCTAGTTGTCTTTTAAAGATTTTTTTTTTTTTACAATAGTAAGTAATTTAATATTTTTGCTAAAAAATGTTACAATCAATAATAAACTTTTTTAAAATCATAATTCTCTTTACTTCCTTAATTCCATGTTTTTTTGTGAGAAGAGCAAAGTGTAATTTTCTATTTCATATTGCTTTTTATTTTATTTATTATTATTATTATTATTATTATTATTATTATTATTATTATTATTATTATTATTATTATTATTATTATTATTATTATTATTATTATTATTATTATTATTATTATTTTATTATTTTATTATTATTATCATCATCATCATCATCATCATCATCATTATTATTATTATTATTATTATTATTATTATTATTATTATTATTATTATTATTATTATTATTATTATTATTTCATCAACTGTAATTTCAACAATTATATATATAAAATTTTCCTCCAAATAATTGAAGAAGCCAATAAAATTTGACTATTTAATCGAACTTTCAAATACTCAGTCAGATTTAACATGAAAATTTACACATTTTATTGTATATTATTATTTCAGTAGTAATGTCCTTATTCAATTCTAATTTATAGGTCTGTATATAAATATAATCAGTTTATAAAACAAAATTGTTATAGACAACTCAATATAAATAAAACTTATTTAATATATCAACCTGGCTTTATAATTGAAATTTGATCATTTAAATTATATATATATACATTAAAAAAAAAAAAAAAAACATTTTTGAAATGATGGAAATCTTCCAGCATATACTTTCCGTTAAATAAAATTAATTATCTTGAATCGTGTCATCATCCCCCCCCCAAAAAAAAAAATGCATCTGGTAGATATCCATTACTTCTAAAAATATTTCCTTGTTAAATTATTCCATTTAATTTGTTCTATTACATATTTACATAGAATTTTAAATTTATAAGGATATTAAAATGAATATTTAACAATTAATACTTTGTGAATATTGTTGTAAGCCAATTTAAAATCATACTATAATTACATTTCTGGTAATATATATTGAAACTCATATATATCATAGTTAATACTTGCATTCTTTATAAATAATCAGTTAACCGTCGGAAAAAAAATTATCTTTTCAACTGCTATGGAAGTTGAATGATGATATAATAAGAAATAGTTAATAGTGAATTTAAATAAATATGGCGAGCTGGTAGATCTTTACACATTTTCAAATATTTACTTATTATATTATACTGTTGAAATTACCCTATTACATATATATATATATGTTAAAACGAAGATGTGCAAGGATTAAATATATAAAATACATATTTTGTGGGTTCATCCATGTTAAAAACTTTTAATATTAATATACTGACGTTTCGACTTGGTCACACAAGCCATCCACAGAGGTATAAAAGGTAGAAAGATGGTTGTAGAGGCGCTACAATCACTGATTTGAATAAAATGTTAAAATTCCACCAATAGCAAAAAATGTTAAATTTAGGAATGTTTTTTAAAAAAATCTTTCCAAATAGGAGAAGTTTGCATGTATCATCTCGCTTATTGATACAATCTGGCCTTTTAAGTATCTCAATGGCTTCTCTAATTTTGCATTGGTAGAGATTATCACATCTGGATATGATCCTGGTACTAGAAAAATCAATTTTATGACCTGAATTTATAGTATGGAGTGAGAGTGCTGATGATGATGAGTGTTGTTTAACTGCATTAGCATGCTCATCTCTCCTAACACTGATGCGACGATTACTCATACCTATGTAAGAAGCTTTACAATTTTTACATGAGATTTGATAGACACCATGAGATTCAAGAGGGATTGAATCCATAGGCTTGGTTATTATATTGCTGATCTTTATGATGAGCAGAAAATGCTGTATCTATATTATAGCATTTTAATATACGGCCGATACTGTCTGTAGTTCTTTTACATATGGAACACAAATCCTAATAGCTGATTTATCATCTTTTTGTTTCCTATTTTGTCTATTTTGGCCTTGAAATAAGTTTTTTTTTTTTTTATAAATTTGTAATTATAACTATTTGCTAATAAAACACTATTAATATGATTTATTTCTTCTTTCAGATGTGTCTCATCTGAAAGGTTAATTGCTCTATTTAAAAGAGTTTTGGCTACATAAACTATCTGAGTTGGGTGATGATGAGAATGGAAATGCAAATAAATGTCTGTGTGTGTATCCTTTCTGTAAATAGAAAAAGATAAACTATTTGGTGTTCTGGTGACTAGAACATCAAGAAAAGGGAGTTTTCCACCAGACTCTGTCTCCATTGTAAATTTAATATGAGGATGTATATTATTTAAATGTAAGAAAAAATCATCTAATTTATTTTTTCCATGTTGCCATATGACAAAAGTGTCATCTATGTATCTGAGCCAAATGAGAGGTTTTAAAGATGATGATTCTAAAGCATGAGTTTCTATATATTCCATGAATAAATCAGCTATTACTACTGAGATAGGTGAGCCCATAGGAGTACCAAAACCTTGTCTGTAATGCTATCCATTGTATACAAAATATGTATTTAAGAGACAATGTTTAATTAAAGCAATAATATGGTGTGTTAAATTGCAACATTTTGAGATTATATTTAAAGCTTCATCAATTGGAAGGTTTGTAAACAAAGACATGCCATCAAAACTGACCAGAATGTCATTAGCATTAATTTTTAAACTTTTTAAAACAGAAATAAAATGAAGAGAGTTTTTAATATATGATTTAATAGATGGGATTGTAGGTTTAATGAAATCTGATAAGTATCTGGCTAAAATATGAGTTGGAGAACCTATTGCACTTACTATTGGACAAAGGGGGGTATCTGGTTTGTGAATTTTTGGAAGTCCATAAAAGTTTGGACAGACACAAGATTTTTCACGAGAGATTATTTTATATCTCTGTTTCAATAGGTGATTTATTATTAATAGCTTTTGTTGTTTTTTTCCAAATACGTAGTATGATCTCTTTTTGATAGTTTATAAGTTTTATCATTAAGCAGATCTAAAATTTTATTATGGTAAATGTCATGATCCATTACAATTGTGGCATTACCTTTATCAGCTGGAAGTACAACAATTGATTTGTCCAATTTTATATTATTTAATGCTTGTCATTACAGACAAGTTTTTGGTACTGCTATGGGCTCACCTATCTCAGGAGTAATAGCTGATTTATTCATGGAATATATAGAAACTCATGCTTTAGAATCATCATCTTTAAAACCTCTCATTTGGCTCAGATACATAGATGACACTTTTGTCATATGGCAACATGAAAAAAATAAATTAGATGATTTTTTCTTACATTTAAATAATATGCATCCTCATATTAAATTTACAATGGAGACAGTCTGATGGAAAACTCCCTTTTCTTGATGTTCTAGTCACCAGAACACCAAATAGTTATCTTTTTCTATTTACATAAAGGATACACACACAGACAGATATTTGCGTTTCCATTCTCATCATCACCCAACTTAGATAGTTTCTGTATCCAAAACTCTTTTAAATAGAGCAATTAACCTTTCAGATGAGACACATCTGAAAGAAGAAATGAATCATATTAATAGTGTTTTATTAGCAAATAGTTATAATTACAAATTTATAAAAAAAAGCCTTATTTCAAGCCCAAAATAGACAAAATAGGAAACAAAAAGATGATAAATCAGCTATTAGGATTTGTGTTCCATATGTAAAAGGAACTACAGACAGTATCGCACGTATATTAAAATGCTATAATATAGATACAGCATTTTCTGCTCATCAAAAGTTCAGCAATATAATAACCAAGCCTAAGGATTCAATCCCTCTTGAATCTCATGGTGTCTATCAAATTTCATGTAAAAATTGTAAAGCTTCTTACATAGGTATGAGTAATCGTCGCATCAGTGTTAGGAGAGATGAGAATGCTAATGCAGTTAAAGAACACTCATCATCATCAGCACTCTCACTCCATACTATAGATTCAGGTCATAAAATTGATTTTTCTAGTACCAGGATCATATCCAGATGTGATAATCTCTACTAATGCAAAATTTGAGAAGTCATTGATATACTTAAAAGGCCAGATTGTATCAATAATCGAGATGATACATGCAAACTTCCTCCTATTTGGAAATATTTTTTTAAAAAACATTCCTAAATTTAACATTTTTTGCTATTGGTTGAATTTTAACATTTTATTCAAATCAGTGATTGTAGCGCCTCTACAACCATCTTTCTATTTTTTATAACTCTGTGGATGGCTTGTGTGACCAAGTCGAAACATCAGTATATTAATATTAAAATTTTTTAACACGGATGAACCCGCAAAATATGTATTTTATATGTATATATTACTAATGTTACATTTGATTGGCTATAAAATCACTTAAAATCATCTAATTTAATTTTCATTCTTAATGAATTAATTAAACCCCATTAATCAATTTTAAGTATCCATGTATTTATTATAATGATATGCCAATGCCAAATGACATTTGCATTATCTATTACAGATGATTATAGATTAACAATTCTATGTTTTTAAACAAAGGTAAAATTAATTGCTTCCCAGATGTAAGGCATCCTTATACATGGCTTAATCTGCCTCTCATGAGAAAGCAAATGTTATCTTGAACTGGGATAGTAGTCTAATAAGAATAGCTGTGTTAAAATTTTTATTAATAGTATAAGTGATCAAAACCTGAAATTATATATATATATATGTGTGTGTGTGTGTTACAAAAAAAGTAATTAATCTAGTGATTCATAATCATAAATTATATAGGTGAATTTGATAATATGGCAATAATGAAGTTGGTAATTTTGTTAAATATACCAGAATTTCTCATTTTCATTGTTTATAATTCTCAAATAAATTTGTAAAGTTTGATAAATATTGCTGAATATATTAGTTTTAAAGTGAATTTTGTGTAAATTCCAAACCGTAATTCACAAATTTGATAAACATCGTGAAATTTCAGCTCTTTGTTGTTTTAATAAAATAACTTAAAGATTTAAACAGTTTTTAATAAAATAACTTCAAAATGCATGTTTTTGTTTTATGAAAATTAATTAAAATGATTTCATGAATATAAGAAATCTAAGAAAAAAATATTTTCAGCTTAACATTATATATATATATATATATATATATATATATATATATATATATATATATATATAAATTGTTGAGAAAGAGTATAGAAATGTAATAATTATTACTGCTTTTGCCAAACTATCACGACATTTTCATTTTTCTTGCATCTGGTTGAATTACACACTCCTTTACATTAATATCTTTGGTATCCCTGTATTTCTAAAACTGATACTTTTTATGCACATTGTAGGAAACTGTCCTACTTTAAAAACTGGTTTATGGTGTAAAATGTGAAAAATGACTTTGTTCCTAAAAGATAATCATTTTCAGTAGTTAATATTACTATATATTCCAGGATTACCTCTTATACTATCCACATCTTCTATTTTTAGCTTCATTGTATTTTTACTTTAGATATAGTAAATTTTACCTCTGATATTTTGTTCATTTTCTTCCACTTAAGATTTTATATCTGCCTCTGAATTTAGTTTGATAATAGACTGTATCTTGTTTTACAAATAAAGGATAATCTCACTGGATTAATTGAGTTAAGGCTGATAATTTCAACACTCTTGTCTGTGACAAAATATTTCCACTGGGCACATCTAATTGAATTTGATATAGTCATTTCTTGTAGCAACTCTTCAGTGTGATAACTTCATTAAAAAGGTATGATGTTGTTATATTTCCTTAGCTCATCTTTTAAAAATAAATGAACATGTTTTCATGAAGACTATACTTAATGTTTTGCTAAAATGACCTATTCTTTATGAGTTGCACAAATCATAATCCCTTCATCCAATGCTAGGATTGATGGCTTTTCAGTACTAAACCTTGAAAATAACTATGTCTTAATTTGTTGTGTATGACCTTCTGTACTTTAATTACAAAATTCATGACCATGGTGCCATAAATTGTGAAAATATTTATCAACACAAGGGTCATTTCTTTGTTATATTTAGTTTTCAAGGGACAAAATGGAACAATTTTTTAAAGATGACCTAATGTAAGTGGAGCTTTTACTAATAAAGTAATAATAGTACAGCTATCTATTAGAAAGTAAATGATATCCCTTAAATATAAAGGTAACTCAAATAAAATGCATTAGCATTATTTATCAAATTTATCATTAAATCAATTATTTTATATAACGCGATGTTTATAAACTGTAATATTTAAACAGCATTAAGCTGTTGCACATGCGCTTTGCAGATTTTAACTATAAATGACTTAATGCTGTTTAAATATTACAAATTTATCATTCTAACCTAATGATTATGTATAATGTCCAGTATATTTGACAATTAAGTAAAATTTATCATATTTTCCTCTACAAATTGGTGACTATACATAATCACCAGTAAATGTGACTACTTCACAATATACAAATTGTGTGAAATTAATCATTTTTACAAGGATATATATATTGAAATTAAGTTAGTATTAAATTGATTGTATTTCAATTGACAATTGATATATTATGTTGCAAGAAATTAAAAGCCTAATAATGATAGCACTAAAAAGCAGACCATTAAATAATAAAGAACTTTTTTAATACATAATCAATATTTTTAGTAATAAATCATATAATTGTCATTACATTCTTAGATAGAAAATATATTTTTAAGTTCAGACATATAATTTTTAAACTTGAGTAATTAATAGATTCCAGATAGTAATGTGTAATAAATTTCAGATTGCTAAGACTTTCATCAGTTAAGAGTTTTTGTTCTGTATCTGTTGCATTGGATTTTGTGGCAAACGACCATCTTTTAATTTCTTTTTTTTTTTTTTATAAAACTTTTGATTTTTTAAAATAAATAGGTAATCAGCATCCATATGATATTTAAGTGTTTTTAAATATCATAAATATAAAATTATTTGATAAACATAAATATTTTTGAAGCAGTAGTAATATTATATTTTCACCAGATGTACCTGATCTTGTAAAGGCCCAAGGTTTTATTTAATTGGTTGTTTCAACATTTTTTTTTAAAAAATTAATGTAAATTAAACAAAATATTTTAAATGTGAGAATTGTATAGCCATCTGAAAAACCATCATTACAGTGAAAAACAAAAACTCTGAGTTTTTAGCCTGTCATTTTTGTAATAAGGTTGGATTAACTGTTTTTGTTAAGATTTAATATAAATTACCAAAACATTTTAATATTATAAATAAATTTCCAAATTTTAATAAAGCTAAATTAAAATTTACATTTTTAAATATACTTGTTAAAATTGACAACATTAATGTGCAAGTATATATTTACTGGAGTGCCCTCTGAATAAAAAAAAATATTTCCCCCTGATTTTTCAATAGGATCATGATTAATTATAAAAAAAAAAATTGTCTTATTAATTGATTCCATTTATTAATGTCAAAATACAAAAACACTTGTCATTTTTGTAATATTTTTTTATTAAATATAATATTTGCAATATTTTTTTAATTGGTTGCTTTAACCATTTTTTTATGATTTACTGTAAATATGTTTTTTTATTTATAAAACATTGATAAATGTGTCATTTATCTGAATTATATTAGGGGATTGACAGACCATGAAATCATGGAGCACCTAAATGAATGCTGGATTACGAATTGGCATTTGTGGATATTTCTGGAGCAGGATGGGAATCTTTACCATGAAATTTACACTACATCTCTATAGTTTAAACACTCATACTAATTATTTTTCCCAACATTTTTTTATTTAATGACATAATATCTTACTATGCATAAAAGATAATGGTTGTGAAACTGACACATGACAGCAGACAAACATTCATACCTTCACCAAGCAGACAACAGAGAAAATATGGATATTACATAAAATATACTTTATTTTTTATATAACCATTTCTAATTAAAACAAAATAACCAATTGTAAAAGTAACCTTTTGCCAATAAGCAAGAAGGCATTTTCTAATACATTGCAACTGATCAATACTATTTCAACCATATATAAATGCAATTACTTTCTATGTAAGGAATACTTAAAAACTTTTATTTTTAAATGTTAAATAAAAATTAATGAAAAGATAATTTATTTTAATCTTTATATCATCATTGTCAACAATTATCAATCAACTGCAGGATGAAGGTCACCCCAAATTCAATCCATCTATCTCACATGTAGTCTTTTTCTGGGTCTTTTAGAATCTTTTGAAATACAGTTAAGATTTCAATTGTCCATATATTATCATCTCTTCTAGAAATATGTCCAGCCCAACTCCATTTCAGTCTTGTAATTCTTTCAATGATGTCAATAGCATTTGTTTGTTCTCTTACCCATATATGGCATTTTTATCTTTTCTTGTTACTTCTAACATTCATTTCTTCATACTTCTAGAAATGGTCTGGAGTCTTTGTATTTTCTATTAAAATGTCCAAGTCTCAGATCCATAAGTAAGAACTGGTAAAACACATTTATTAAAAACATTTCTATTTAAATACAAAAACATATTTCCTTTTAATATTAAGTTATTTCTACCAAAAGCATTCTAACCAAGTTGAATTCTATAATTAATTTCTCCCATTATGTTTCCATCTATTAACTCATCATTTTCAATTTTTATTTTCATCTTTTGAGAAAATCCGTTGAACAGTAGTCTTTTAACATTTCCCTTTAATCCTATCTTTTTACTTTTATCTGGTAACTCTTGCAATATTTCCTGAAGCTCTAAAGCATTATTTGCAAAAATCCAATACATTGTATGCAAAATCTAAAAGACTTAAATAATCTCCATTTACTTTCACTCCTTTAGCCTACCATTTTAAATTACAAAATACTTCTTGCAGTACTGTTATAAAATATTTTGGAGATATGGAGTTACTGTATATTACACCCTTCTCAATGTTAATGTTTCTATTATCATTATGTAATCTAATTGTTGTTGCTGTTGCATTTTATAAATATTCTTCAGAATATGACAATATCTTGGATTTATACATTGAAAATCCAATGCTTTAATCACTGAAGAAATGATTATAGAATCAAATGTCCTTTCATAATCAACACATCTAAAACATAATGGCAGGTCATATTTATTGGTTCTTTTTATAACTTTTCTCAAAACTTGGATATGATCTGCTGCACGAAAACAACTTTTAAATCCAGATTGTTCTTTTGATTGATTGAAATCCAATTTTCTCTGTAGACGAATTGTAATGATTAATTTATATACATTTATGTATAAATATGTAAATGTTTGTAAATTAATCATAATAGTTGACTTTCTCATAAATTGAACTGGGCATTGAGATTCAAGTATTTTGTATCCAAATTTATAATATATATATCTATATAATTAATGAAACTTTTAATAAATCATGCATAAATATGTATTTTTATTGACAGAAATAAAATAATTTATTAAATATAGGTATTTTATCTAAATGACCTTTCATATAAAGACAGCAATTATGATTTTAAATTAAAATTAAGATCTACCAAACAAATTGTATGTGTATATATATATATATATACATATATATATATATATATATATATATATATATATATATATATGATCATGGCTAACCAAAAGTTGTGCTAGGATGCACTACTCAAAAAATGCTTTGACTAAAATAATACCTAGTCTGTTTATACACATATATAACGATGCATGATTTATTGTTTATATATGTGTGTGGATGCGTGTGATGATTACAAATTGAAATCAGTATTTGCCAATCATACAAATGCCATTTTTCAGAATGATCTGTCTTTTATTTGGTATTTAGATTGCATCAACATACCTTCTTTCTTATAATGATGAAATCCTACTTCATTATTAATTATTCACATTTATCACCAATATTGTTTTCAATTCTTACATACCTTCATAAAGAATTGATATAAACAAATAAACAAAAAAAACAAAAGAAATTTAACCATATTGTTTGTGCTTTAGGCGAAAGTATTAATATATTCATCTTTTTTATTGTTCATTAAACTTAAAAAAATAACTTTACCAATACACAATTCTAAAGGATCAGTAGTCACATATATTAAAATGGTAAATGTTATAGATAAAATAAATGAACCTATATTTCAGGATTAACTATATATGCACTAGGTTTACTTTACTTATTAGAATTGTGATTATGATTAGATCTAAAAGCCATCTTTTAGATAATGATATATATCCAAAATTACAAAAACTTATTTTGAAATATGAATTTTTTCTTCTACAGTACAGGCTTTTTCATACTTAGGATATTTGAACTCAGACTTTCACACGACATTCAACCATCCATGCTATCTCATATCACTAATACACTTAATCACACACATGTTGAAAAGATAAATAATCACCAATATATGTATTTCATGCTTAACCTGCCCTTGTCAGTTGGTCCAGATTATCATCTCCACACATATATACAATCAAAACTCAGCTTATATTAAGATAACAAATCTTCATTCTTTAATAAACAGGCTTCAAACCACTCCATACCAAAAGTCTTCAGCCATCCATTTTATTGAAAATCTGATGATGGAATGCTCCAAGTTCACTTTAGTGCAAACCTTTATTAAAGTATGAAGATTGGCTATCTTAATATAAGATGAGATTTGATTGTATATATGTGTGGAGATGACAATCTGGACCAACTGACAATTGCTGGTTTAGCATGAAATACATATATTCGTGATTATTTATCTTTTCAACATGTGTGTGATTAAGTGAATCAGTGGTATGAGATAGCATGGATGGTTGAGGGGCATGTGAAAGTCTGAATTCAAAAACTTATTTTCTACATTTCTGAATTTCACACATGATTGCAAGGATTTCTAAATGATTTCTACTGACTGATAGATGATAGATGGATTGGTGAGATTCACATGAATGTTAGTATAATAATTACATTAACAGCAAACATATATATATATATATATATATATATATATATATATATATATATATATATATATATATATATATATATATATATATATATATATATATATGGACAAAGTAAATATATGCATATGTTGGAAAACTGATAATAAAAATGATCTATTCTAGTTTATTGTGATAGACTTAATAACAAAAAAAAAAACATAATTCAGAGGGAGAAAAAATGCAAATAAAAAAACCTGCACATACAAAACAAAAGAAAATAGACTGTGACTATTTAACAAATAAAAAACACAACCATAGCTAATATGAATAATTCAGAAATTGATTTCAACAAGCTTAACTATGATGTAATTATAAAATTCAATCCAATAAATAAATTACCAAGATCATTTCAACTCAATACAAAAATCTCAAAAGGTTTGCCAAATTGAAAATTGTTTAGAAACATTTTTTGTGCTACCATATTTTATTCATTATCAGGGAAGATATAAAAAGAACAAAACTAAGGGTAAAATTTTATTCTTATTAAAGTCTTTATTAGCATTAAAGGTGCATAATTTCTGAAGAATACTAATTTATATTTTGCCTTTAATGGTTTACTATATATAACATCATCATCATTTTGGACAACTATTGATCCACTGCAGTGTGAAGGTCTCTGTTTCATCCATCTCTAATAGTGAACCTTTTTTCTTCACATTCTCTAACACCCTTCCTTATTTCATCTAACCATCTCACATATTTTTTTTTAGATATTTTACAAACTTTTGGAATCTAGTTTAAAATTTCAATTGCCTATCAATTATCATCTCTTCTAGTCATATGTCCAGCCTTACTCCTCTTTTGTCTTGTAATTCTTTCAAAGATATCAGTAACACCTATCTGTATTCTCACACATGTATTTCATTTTTGATCTCTTCATGTTAAACATGCATCTCTACATACTTTTTTGAGTGATGCATGTTTTCTTTTTTCCATTATGTCTCTATCTGTAGAAATAATCTGACAAAGTTATTGTAGTTTCTAGCTTCTAATTCATCATTATCAATATTTATCTTCATATTTTGAGAATATATGTAGGTACTCATCTTTTAGCTAAAGCTGCCGCTCTATGGCGCAGTTTTCGTGCCAAAACACATAAAAATGCTGTTTCCATGGCCAACACATTCGAACCTGCATTTTCTATAATACAATTTTTTGTTGTGCTACAGAATGCAGGCTGCTATGTCACATCGCAGTAAAGCATGTATGTCGCATAGCAGCAAATACATTTTCTGAATTCGCACAATTTATAAAATAATTACGGCTTGATGAGAGAGTTTGTATTTGAATTGTATTGCCATGTTGTTTTCATTGTTTTTTTATTATTTTAAACTATTGAAATGTTAAGATTTTTTAAAGCAATAATTATAAGACTTTTTACAATGTACTGTATTTAACGTTTATTGGGGAAAATGTTAAATATCTATGTTTTTATTGAGTTGCAATTAGGTAACATGTCAAGTAACGTACTGTTAGTAACATTCCACGAGACAAAGAAGATTCTACCGTCTGTATATTTTTGAAGTAAAAAAGAGCGGTATAAAAAAAATATCCAGAAAGAAAAGTACAAATATACAGGTTTTTTTGTAAATTTAATAAAAAGAAAATATTATAAACATGTTTAATAAGTAAAGAAGACATTTGTGAGTGTGTGTTGTTGTTTAAAAAAGTTTAAGTTTCTTTCTTTTGTCCGAGTACGGTTATGATTTTGAATTTTTTTATTTTAGCATTACAGACAAACAGAACACTAACCCTAAAAGTAACCCTAACCCTAAAACTAACTCTAAACCTAACCCTAAAACTAACCCTAAAACTAACTCTAAACCTAACCCTAAACTAACCCTAAAACTAACCCTAAAACTAACCCTAAACCTAACCCTAAAACTAACCCTAAATCTAACCATAACAACTTTTACTTTTATTATGATTATTATTTTTTAGTTAAACAACAACAAAAAAAGTTGTAACACAAGTAAAAAAATATCCGATAGAAAATTGATAAAAAAAAAAGCCGTTACACAGTTTAAAAAGTATACGATATTAAAAATACGAATCAAATAGTAATTTGTTGATTTTATTTTACATTTATTATTATCATTTAAATTGTATATGTTAATAAAAAATAATATTTAAAAAAAACGATTTTGTTTTGTTTTTATTTTCGCATTACAAAAAAGCACAGCAAAATTATTAAAATCAACGGCCCATAAATGTTCATATTTTATAGTTTTAGCATAAAAACGGCACCATCCAATGACATCTTTAGCTATAAGACAAGCACCTATATGTATATTGACATGGTATTTTCCATCTCCTAATAAAATATGTAGATATTTTAAATTTAAATTGAACATTATTTTTTATATACATAAAATTTATTTAGTTTAACCAATACAGACTAAAAAAAAATTGATAATGCTAATCTATTAATTCATCAATTCCAAAATTTTATTTTAATTATACCTTGATATGTAAACAGTGGTGGGAGGTGGGTGTAAAATAAATTCACTCAGTTGTTTAAAATGTTAAGTAAATAATTTTATTGATTTTGTTCTTTATAAATGAGTCATTAATTCCAAGGTAAATTAAAGATCCAGGACCTTAAAAATCTAAGCCAAAAAGATAAGGAATTTTAAATAATAAAGAAGAAAGTATTTCTATAATATTTTCGTTGTTATTGCTCTTAAAAATAGAACTAAAGTGTGAAAGTTAAAAAAAGAAAATGTTAAGTGAAAGAAATGGAGGAGGCTTCTGCAAAGTTTATATAAATAAATTAATTGATAATGTGACTTATCTGTGTATTTTTTATTTCAGAGATGTTCGAATGTATGCTGGCTAATTGAAACTACAATTGCTCCCAGGGAATGCTTTTTGCACAACCGTATCTTCAGAGGTTGAGTGTTGAAGAAATCATTATTGTCCAAAGGATGAGAATCACTTGCGAGCTAGCCAAAGCTCCCAAACTGGGAAAATGGACAATTACCATTGTAGATATAGGAATAATCTATGAACACTATAGTACTATCAATGTGAATGTCTCTACCCCCAATACTTTTAAGCCAGCCAATTTGAATTCCAATGTGGTATAGACAAATGCAAAGAGTCTACATTGGATTTTCTCCAAGCAACAGCACAATATGTTTCAGACTGGTTAACTGTGAATTCTTTTGTAAATAAAATGCAAATAGACTCATTTATTTGCTAATGTCTCAAACTGTGAGGGAAATAACATTAAATTAATAGAACGTGATTCTAATATAAAATAATTATGTTTGTTCATAATATGTGATAATTTAAATACATTTATGCGTAATTTTGATATTATCTTTTATGTGATCTGATACATTGATTTGGTCATTCCCTAGACAAGGATTTTTAGGTGTTGACATGTTTTATTGATAAAATATTTTAAGTTTAGTTTTTGCTATGAGTAACTCCGTTTGTGAGAGATTTTTCTTGAATCAAAGTAATCCACCAATCTTGGTTATGCCCCTTTATAAGGCCATCTTCTAGAATAAAATTAGGGATACAGCTCCTTGCATATTGATTGCAGGGAATGTAATCTCTATGCTAAATTAGTTATGCATGCTAACTGGTGTCTTGATGTTCTTTATTGAGCAGTGAGTGATTCAGAAAGTCCCAGTTAATCATCATATAAAGAGTAATAAGGCATTTCCTCACATACCTCTTGTATAGTTACATTGTTATTTAGAATAAGATTTAGTTAACCAAATATTGATTGGAAAGTATTTGGAATAAAGATTACAAAGTAATTTTATAGAGATTTAAATATTGATCAAATAGATTCATTGGATTGTGTTATAAGAGAATTAATAAAAGATTTATTATTCTTTAATATGTATGTTTATACTTCAATTTATTAATGATGTAAGAAATAAGTTTCACGATTACTTATAGTGTTCACTTTCTGTGATTAGTATTTAGTCCATTTAAGGATAACATTAAAGGATTCTTTATATCGTGTGTGTTTGTGTACAACAACAATTACTTTATTTTTTTTGAATATGATGATTAAACAAATAAATTTAGACTAATTTACTGAAAATCATTTAGAATAATAATTGTTTCTTGTCTGGTTCCAGGTTAAAACCTGGTGTTACCCTGTAGTGATCATATAACTTTTGTAATGTCATCTTGTAACATCATCATCATCATTCTCAACTACAATTGATCCATTGTAGAATAAAGGTCTCTCCATCTTCTCCAACATCTAGTCTCATTTCTCTAAATTCCTTAACACCCTTCCTTATTTCTGTGTTTCCTGAATGTTTGTGATGTTGGTGTTTTAATTGTCTTTATGTATTGGACTATTTCCATCATCTAATATAAGTATTGAATGTCTTTATAAAAATGTAACTTTATTTCAATATTCCAAATACATTCAACTGTTAGTAATGGCACACAGGTTAATATATGTCCAACATTTTGTGAACAATTCTTCCCTCTTCAACATGTGGTCCTGGTCTTACCAGTGACAGTACTAGCTTGGGAATTGAACCTGAACTCGTAGGTTCTTGAGTATTGTATTTTAAGCTAATGCTAAAACCAACTTTGGCAGAATGGCTCTGTTAGAGCATTATTTTAAAATTCAATATTCAAGAATCTAAGAGTCCAGCTTCAATTCCCATGATAATACTGCCACTGGTAAGGCCAGCAACATTTGAAGAAGAGGGGAGAATATCTTTCAAAACATTGGACATATACTAACCTGTATGCTATTAATAACAGTTGAATGTATTTGGAATATTTAAAGAAAGTTATTTTTTTTTAAAGACATTCAACACTCATATTAGATGATAAAAATAATCCAATATATAAATACAACTTCCTTATTTCATCCATCCATCTCACACTTGTTTTTTCTCTAGGTCTTTTACAAACTTTTGGAATCTAGTTTAAAATTTCAATTGTCTATCTATTATCTTCTCATCTAGCCATATGTCCAGCCTTACTCCACTTCTGTCTCTAAATTCTTTCAATGGTGTCTGTAAAACCTGTTTGTTTTCTCATTCATGCATTTCATTTTTGATCTTTTCATTTTACTCTTAGCATACATCTCTTCATATTTCTTTGAGTTGTACAACATGTTCCTATATTGTTTTTTTATTAAGTGTCCAAGTCTTGGATTCATCAGTAAGAACTGGTAAAAATACATTTATTAAAAGTTGTTCTTTTCAAACACATAGACATATTTTCTATTCAATATTAACTTATTTTTACCAAAAGATTTCTAATGAAGATTAATTATATGATTATTTTTTTCCATTATGTTTCTATCTGTAGTAATTATCTGACTATGGTATTACAGTTGTTATCTTCTAACTCATCATTGTCACTCTTTATCTTCATTTTTTCACTGAACATTACTTTAATATATATATATATTATATATATATATATATTATAGCTTTCTAGATACATCTCTGTCATCTTCTCATGATTTAATATATATATATTATAACGATCTGGAACAAGGGAGCTTAACGTCATCTGCACTACAGGGCGCCATCTAGGCATTTGAACCTAGAAAAATTTATAAAGTAGGCAGATACGTAAGTCAAAAAAATTTTTTTTATTTTTTTTTATAAATTTTGATTCTGGTCGTTAGCCCATTGTCACTAGCTCAGGGAGTAACAGAGATTTAAATTTCATAATAAATTCTTATCTAAGAATATATAAAAAATAATAAAGTAAGCCACTGCCAGTAATTAACACACAAACATTTATTTACGCACATATATAAAATTTAGCATTATTTTAGAATAACTTTTACTTTGGATTTTAACTTGATTTTAGAATTTAAATTTACATTTTAATTTTTATAATATTATAAGTTTACATTTTAATTTTTTATAAATTCGCACAGATGGGTTTATAAAATGTGTTTTTAATGTTAAGTATAGATCAGTTACATAGATTACACGGTCAAAAAACATTTCAAAATAAACATAAACGATCAAAATACAAAATCATTGATACCGTCAATTGCATAGGGAATACAAGAAACGCAATGGTGTTCAACATAAGACACCACATTACACACCAATAACTTAAAAGACATCTGACATAAATACATCTTAGATACTCACCGTAAGGTATCAGTATTTACCGAATGTCTATATATTTTGATCAAATATGAAAACCAAAAACATAATCAAACGGTAATGAACCCATGCAAATGTCTATACCCAACTTAAATTTAACACATTTTTATTTAGGGTGTCGAGTATAAATAAACTACATAGATCTGCATTTGAAAAGAAAATATTATTCCCTGATTTAACCTTATGCAAAAAGTTCGCAGTCAAACTGGCATCAATCCATCTGATACATTTATGTACTCAATGTAGCATAAAACTACGACAACACAAAATACTATACTGTCAGGAATGTACATGTGAACAGTAAGTAGAGTTAGAGAAGACATTGTCTCTCCACCAACAGGAATGCTACATCTATTGGCGAGTAGAACAATAAACAAAAAACTCCATAGGAATCGATTGCGGTTCTTTGCTGACTTACAAACCCATCCATAGGCAAACAGAAGGTGTGTGGCATATATATGCAATCCTGCTCTTAGCGGATCTCATACTACATCTACTAACTACATCAATATATCCAATCCACTGATCTAATTCAACTATGAAACAAATAACATAAGATTTACCCTCCCCTAATATAACTTTACAAATCTATATAGCCATTCATGCCCGACTTAAGTTTAATATTTATGTAATTTAGTCTAACGAAAAACAAAAATCATATTAAAAACTTAAAAGAACAAAAAAATAAATAAATGGAAATGATTTTAAATCAAAATAAAAAAAAATACATCAAATAACATTATTAACATTAATTTACGTTGGTCAGATAGGATTCTATTTGTATTATTTAATAAAAGGTTTAGAATTTAGAGTTCTTATTGTTTTCAAATGAATATAAAGTTCTTATGATTTTTAAAACATCCAGCTTTATCCTTTACAGTTGCCATTGTTGGTAATTTTGAATGGGAATTCCTACGCCATACTGAAGATATTGGTATCCAGTTAGCCGTTATTTTTATTTATCCGGAGGTCTTTATTTGAGCTGGTCCTTAACGTAGAAAATGATGTCATTTCTCTTTCTTTTTTAGCAGAACTGAAGGGATTGAAGAGTGCATCTTTTCAATCCCTTCTCCTTCGACTTCGCACTAACACATATCTGTACTCTCGTAATAACTAATTAATTCTTTTATTTTCAAACCTTTCCTTTTATAATAATTTTGTGGATTAACTCAACATTACGTCATGATGGTGAAAACCTTTTCGTTGATGTCCAATTCCCGATAAAGATTTCTTTCATTTACTAAAAGTTTCTATTGTTTTCCTATCTGACCGTTGTTTATACATTTAAATGCCCAAGGGCTTGTTCACTTGGTCTAATTAAAATAATCATTTCCATTTTTCAATAACATTAAGTAATTTGTTTTCAAACTTAAAGATATATTTTTATCTTTAAATCTGTACTGAAAATTTAGTTTTAAAATACTTTTTTTTTAATAAAGTTTTTGTATATATATATATATATAATCTTTATTATAATAATAATAATCTATCAAAATATTTAATTCAACATTTACAACTCTCTGGAGAAATTTACAATATTATTTCATAATGTCAGAAAAGATATTATTCTTTCACTTTTTCACACCTATAAAAATAGCTTTCTAGGTTTAAATCCCTATAACAATATGGGTTGTAAGTAAAAGAAAATGTGCTTTTACTTTAAGAAAACCCAACAAAAGAGTTATTATAGGTTAATGAAGGAACTTTTTAGCCTCAGGGAGGTTATAAATTAGTTGTAGCTAACGGTTTCCTGGCAACATCAAATAGTGAAGCAGTTGGATCTAAGTTCAATTCTAGCTTCATGATATCTCACATGTAGCCCAGTTCAAACCTAGTACTAACCATGAATTTCTGAATGCAATGGGGCTTTATACGTTCAATATACGCTAGTTTTTTTTTTAAAAAGTATTATATAAATGTGTGTTAAAACCAACTAGTTTAATATTTAAACTAATCAATGACATTAATAAATTCATGATAAAATTATTCATGAAAACACATATATCATAACTGTGTGGATTGTGCATAGATATTTATAAATATTTAAATATATATATTCGTTATAAAGTTTCATTGCGTCAGAATGTTTTATTTTACTTTTAAACAGTAACATTCTTTCAATAAGTTTCAGATTGTCCTTTCCCAAAAAAATCAATGGGGAATTTTTATCAATTAGTAAAAATAATAATTTAAAATGTAAGGACGGTTCTTGATTAAAATCATTTTCAGATTTACAAATTCATTTTCTAATTAGAAAATAAATTCAAAGTTAATGAGTTTGAAAGCTTTATTGAAGGAATGTATCTAAAATCAATTAGCGAAATTTGTAACATTGATAATGTAAGAAGCTTTAGCCTGAAGGCATCTAGATTCAGAATAGGTGGGCAACCAATGAACAGGTATAAATACACCTGAAAAGTTTGGAGAGATGGAAGCCATATTTGTTTAAGAGAACTTGCTGCTAGAATCTATGTGCATCTTAAATTATGAATTTCTATAGTGTCTACATCATAGTGAGGGGCTAACTTCAGGAATCTGACTGCTGGACCTAAAGTCCCAAGAAGATCTTCAATGTACCTGCTAAACTAAACTTTTCCCACACCAATCGTGCTGCCAACACCTGAAAGAATCAATTCAAATGCCATTCACAAAAGTTCCAAAATGCGCGCCTATGTTTCAACCCAATCGGACTCTGCCATGTGAACTAGGGAACCAACCATGAAGGAGTGGTAATATCTTTCCTTTTGAACACAAATTTCTGGCCAGTTCTGAACTTTAAGTTAAAACTTCTTTTAAGTTATCTACTGTAATTTTTTTTTATTCATTTATGCTACCTTAAATTATGAAGCAATTCTCTCTCTGTCTCTCTAGCTCTCGTCTTTAAATTTAATATTTGTTAACTCTCCTTTCTTACGATGGCAGTTCATTTCACTAACTGTATTATATATATATATATATATATTGAGTAATTATTAATGTCATTTATTTTTGATTATATGCCAATAATAGCTTCAACTCGATAAAAATCCCTTTTGTTAAACTTGCCTCATGAAAATAATATAATATTAAGTTTTATAATAATTATTTCCCCCTAGAACTAATTTAATACAGTTCTATTAATTATGAAGTTGAAGGATTTATTAAATGTTGCTATTTTTACTAACGGCTGATAATGACTATTGGCCATTTTCTAACCTATGCTCCCGGCTACTTTATTGAGTTCCTAATATTTATTAATTCACATTAATAATGTTAAAATGTTTTATTAAAGGTCGATAAAGAAAAGTAAATGAATATATTCTAATTCAAATTTTATACTTTCTATTAATATTTAGGGAAGGCATGATATTTAGGGTATAATTGATATAATTTTATAATTGCATTAAGTACTTTTTAATTAAAGCTCGTTTGACTTTAATTCAACATGGTCAGGTCATCATGCAGAGCATTCTTTATATAAAAATAGGTTTTATTACTTCAACATGATGACTATCAAGTCATCATTTTCCGAATGTTGCTGACATGAGCCATCTCATGTTTCGTAAGCTTGTCATCGGTGAAACTATTGTTACTTTAATTACCAAGGAAGAAACCACTTCCTCACTTGCTTGTTAGTATCTTGGAGCACCAAAGGTTCATGGCTATGACACAGGCTTGGATTTCCCTGTGTTCCATGTCTCCTTGATAAGGCAGAAAGACTTGTAAAACACAAACCACCCTCCTACTTAAATCACCGACAAGCCATTGTCTTTCATATTCATTTTTATAGCTCATAAGACGTCAGTACTGTATATTTGTCAGTTCCAGTAAATCGAACTCTCATGCGTGTAAATCATGATGAATTGATTTTATTAAAGTTGGAACAAATTCATTTATAATTAAGTAAGCTTTCTATTAAATATTAAAGTTATGCCCTAAATATGTATCTTGCTCTTTGTGAATTGATTTACGAATGTGAAAATGAATATCACATTCTTTCTTTTAATAATTAGAATAATAATTTCGGTCAGAGTCAAATACCTTTCTCTACCTTTATTTACTTGTCGGGGCATAGACACATATAATCCTCTTAAAATATTGCTTAATATTTATTGGCATATAATAACGACTGCCATTCTTATTGTAAATACCATTTTAAAGACTAGAGGTAATATATATAATCTTAATCACAAAAGTTGAACAAATATTTATTCTTATTAAACATTTTATTAACACCTTTGGTTTTTAACTTTCTTTATTATTTAATAATTATTTTAATATTAATGCTCGCTGTCTGTATTGGCAACCCGAACATACATATATAAAATGATTTATAAATATCCTTAGTTATTTTATTATACGTTATTAGAGTCAGATCAGGGGTCTCAAATCATTATCATCCATTGAGCTAGTTTCTTGGTGCATAGTCATGGGCCATCGACAAATGTCATCCATTGATTTGATCTGAGCTTGTGAGTTGGGTTTGAATTCAGTTTGGTCTGGAGTTAAATCCCTTTAGTTCGACTGAGTTTGAATCCAACTGTGTGGTTTCGGTCTTGTTGTTGTTGGGTGGATCTTTTGACCAGTAAAATAGCAAAAAATTATCTCTGTTTGCATAGATATAATCTTATTTGTATTATTTACTATAATATCAATGCTTCATATTTAATTCACTATATATATATATATATATGTGTGTGTGTGTGTGTGTGTATACATTCATATAACGACAACATAAATTTTTAAAATGGCTAAAAGGAAAGGTCAAATAATTTGCTACCTTAGATTTATAAAATAGCTACAAGTTTAGCCATATATAGCCAGTCACATATGCACACATATATAATAACATTTATTATAATTTTTTAAAGCATTTATAAAATATATCAACTACAAAATTGAAACAATTGGTAAATTACATTGGCATGGTCATTATCTAGCATTAAGGAGATTTACAAAGCATTATTTAAATTGATGTTTCCAACGATTTTTATTTTTCTTTATGTTGACTACAATGTTTAGACTTGACTACTTTCAGTTAATCCCATTTTTCAAGTCATTTAAGAAAAAATATCAGGGAAGAATATTTATTGCTCTGTTTTTCTATATATTTTTATACTCAATAAATATAATTATAAGTCTGCTTCATTTCTAATAATCTTAACATTCTATAATTAGATTTGAGCGGCTTATATATTTAAAATAACCAGGCTTAGTTTTAAATTGGTTATGGAGCTAAAAATGTCTGAACAAAAAATATAAATATAAAAAGTAATTTATAACTTATTTTAACCAAACCAATTTAATAGAAAAATAAATAGCTTAAATATAATATATTAATATATAAAATATAATTGAGTAAACAGTTATCAATAGTTTCTAATTTAATAAAATCCTTAGTAATAAAAATAAATAAATGTTCAATTACACAGACATTGAAAATTTATTAGTTCTGTTTTTTTTCTCTAATGCAAATTAAAATACAAATTATGTTGTTCAGTTTCAATATATATATATATACTAAATACACCCCTCTATTGACTGTGTATTATATTTTTAAAACGTTAAGCTTTTTAATATATATATATATATTATAGTAAATTTTCTTCTATATTAAATAAATTAGTTTCCTTGTGTAATTGATTATTTAACAAGTGGATTCATTTTTAAAAAAAAATCCATATTCATTTAGTTCATGACAGTTGTTTGACCTTCTTCAAAAAAATATAAGGTGTTAAACCATCAAACATTACATGATCACCCACAAGCTTTCCTGCATTCATTGATTACTCTGGCTTTCACTGAGTGGCGCTATTGTATGGAGAGTTTTTGCCTCTGTAGAATATAATGTGCTTACTTATATATCTCAAAATTACCCTAATGTAATTGAATAACTAAACCTGTGTAAATTAATTTAAATTCCAATCGTGACACAACTATTTAAGGCATGCACATATTTATAGTGGCATTTTTTTTATAACTGTTGAGAAAACTGCGCGTTAGGAAAAAATTCATCTCATATATTATGTGTGGAATGGAAAAAAAAAGATCGAAAACTGATATCGCGTTTCCATTAGGTAATATAATGGCAATAGGGGTCAAAGATAGCTTGTCTTAACTGTAGTCAAACTTTACTGGAAGGGAATGATGATTACTATTGAAGCCCCACCAAAATATTTTTTAGGAGAGATTAGTTGAATTTTTTTGTGCATCCTATAATTTTGGTACTCATAGTCCGACTTTACAAAATAATTATAGTAAATATTAAGGAAAACATTAGAGAGAAAATATAATAAAGTTGATTTTTACTTTTAATTGTTTATATATTTTTAAGTGCAATGGTGCATTGAAAAAGTATTTCTAATTGTTGATTCATTTTGATAATTATTATAGCATTTTTACTTAGAGAATTTGTTATATATGGTTGAATACTTACTGAAGCATCAATATAAATGTGATCTATAATAAAAAATAAAAGGAACAATGTTTTTCTCTTTCTATTAATTCTTTGAATATTGATGGTATAGATTTGAGCTCAATCATTTTTTTTCTTTGAACATTTGGAATATAGTTTGATTACAGACATTTGTTGCTAATTGAAATGGTTTTTGATTTTAATTTATAGCAATAATTTGGGATTTTGAGTTTTTAAATATTTATATTCCATAGTTCTTATATTAATTTATGAGAGTCCTGTTTTGATTACTAAGAATATTTTTTATTGAGTATTTGTATCCATGCATAGAAGTTATAACATGGTCCCAAGTCTTAAATGTAATATCACCACTATAAAATGTTCAATTTAATTAGTGTTATGCACTTTGAGATTTCATTATCATCACAAATGAAAGCCATAGGTCCTAAATACAAATACAGAAAATATAATGGCTCACAGCCATGAAGAGTAATGGTTAATGGTTCACGCAATGTGAAATTTAATCAATAGAATAAATTTTATTTTTGTAGTTTTAATACTTGTTAATTTATTTACTCTAAATTTCAAAATCCATAGATTACGACTCCAGACCTACTATTTTCGGTATTTAAATGTTTATAAACTTCCAAGTAATAAACAATTTGATTATTATTTATTTATTATTATTATATATGTAACTATTTTGATAACTCTTGCTATGTATTGTTTTTTTTTTTTTTTTTAATCAGCTGGTATATGAATAAACATATCTCTAATGGTAGCAGGATTTGAATCCAATAAAACATAATGAACTTTGGTACCATTTCTCTAATTAATTCTTGTATCTCTATTTTCTTTATATGTAAATATCAAAGTTCTAGAAAGAGTTGACACGGTATGATTTATTGTGGAAATAATTTTATTTACTTTTTAAGTAAACTATGAGTTTCAGTCACAATAAAATTTGTGATTCTTCTACTTGCTTAAAGCTCTAAGAAATATTAAAAAATTATTAGGTTTAGCCAAACATTGTCCAATAGATTTTTCTTTAAATATTATTTAGTCAAGCGTTGTTAGTCGAGAGGTCATCGCAGCCGACTTGCAAGCAAGTAATTGGTTGCAGACGATTGTGGGTTTGTGTCAAAGCCGGCTATGACATATGCAGAAAAAAAAATCATTTAGCATTAAAAACATTTTCAAAGAGTTTTGTTTTTTGTAGTTATAATTTTTATCATCATATAGATTAAAATATTTTATCTAAATTAATAACAGCAATACCTTCTTATTTTTAAAGATTTTTATCTACAGCGTACTCAGAATCAAAACATTTATTTCAGACTTAATTCATCAAATTATCAGAGTTTATTAATATTCAAGTTTCAATGTGATGCTTATGGTCAGCATATTTTTATGAATTTTTAAAACCATTATTGAGACTAAGGTTTCTCTCTGTGTTCTATTTCTTGTGATGATAAATTATTATGGAGGAAATGAGACGAAAGAACTTCATATTCAACCAAGTTCATAAACTTAATAACAAGTGGTTTTAATTTTATCAGGTTTGTATACAGTATGACTTTCAAAAAAATAAATAAATAATTAGCATATCTTTTAGAAGGGTTATCTTTTTTTTTGTTAAGATTCAGATCTACAAAAACTTCATTTTTTAAACTTGCAAATAGATTTATTCTTGCAATGAGTCTTTCATTGCATACATATATTCTTTTTACACTTAAAAATAATCTATTAAATAGCTAAATAAAAGATTATCAAATGGTAGTTTTCTAAGTAAATCAGGAATTTTGAGTATCACTGCCTTTGGTCTAAGCTGAACTTCAGAGATCACCACGACTAATCTTTCATAAATATTATTATTTATTATTGTGAAAACCTTAGTTTTTTCCCCCCCATGTGTCATAGCATCGGCCGGGAATCGAACCCACTAACCCGGGACAACTGCTTGTAAGGCTGCTGTGCTGACCTTGAACTTGATCTTATTATTTTAATCAATATCTTTTACTGCATTAAGCATTTCCTCTAAAAAAAATATTTCCTTTATCGAATTGTTTATTTCAAATGGTGTCTCTCAATTTATGGATTCCTTTTTTTAAAAAGTAAAGGAATATTTCTTATTTTTAATACTTCGGGAGCTAAAAAAAGATGTTTGTTTCCAATTTTCTTCCAAACAAAGGGCATAAATGATAAAATAAAATTTTATTTCAGTTCGATGTACAAGTAGGGCACACATTTTATTTTAAGCGGATTTCCGGTGCCACATGTTAGCACACGCCATTTGGATATGTGCACAATAAATTACACTTAATTATAAGATTCTTTTTTTTTTTTAATTTTTGACATAAATATAAATAAATCAAATTTGACATACTAAACAGACCAATGTACCCTTTGTTTTCCACTTCATCATTTAATAAGAGCGACGTTTGAGAAACGAACTCGTTGAAATGACAAATATATATAAACAAATGTTGTCAAATGCTACATATATATGTCTATATTTGTGAAGGAAGCAAAGGTACTTTTGAAATTTTAATTGCACCACTACTTGTTTATTATTTTAGTTAGTTGTAGATGTTAATAATAAATTGACTTCAAACTTTTTTACGTATTTTCTTTTGGAAAAGCGCTTCTTTAATCTTATCTAAAAATTAATACTTTTCAATTTAATTTGCAAAGCAATTCCCAGTCTTCACTTTCAATTAGCAGATTCTTAATTATAATTCCATTTTGAACAATTTTCCATTAACTAAGAAAATGAATGTTAGACACAAAAATAGGTTCAACTTTTATAACGATAATTACTATTTTATCTAGCTGGTTGAGACTTTTATGTTTACACACTAATTACAGTAAAGACGAATGTTTCAATTTTCGATCTAAAAGATAATTGCTATTCTTTATGTAAAAGATAAATAAAATCATTTTCAGATTTCCATCTTTCAAAATCGAAATGATCAATGGCTTAAAGTTAATATATTACTTCAAAATTGATTGGATATAAAAGTAAACTTAATTGAGAAATATTTTTGAAACTATATAATTTGCGCAGAATAACAGAAACCCGCGTAATACATACATAGCTTAGGAGAAATCATTTGCGTACACAGCTAGCGATGTTTACAAGATATAAAGAATTATAAAAAAAATATTAACTATTTTTTATACAAAAAAAAAATAAAGAAGATAAATATTATTTCGAATCTTGTTAAAGATTAATATGTATTAAGGTATATATATATATAATGATATAATAAAATATAATTGTGAACTGGCAAGAAAAGCTACAGAAGAAAATAAAAGTCTCAAGAGTGTAAAGCGTCTTATTTCTGCAATAAGAAAAAAAACAGATGAAACTATTACTAAAAAGAGAGATGACAACATAAAATTTGTATAAGATTTCTATCAAGAATTATATAGCAATATCACACGAACACGATATCTTATGCTAGTACATAACTGTTACTAAACAGGCAAAACTGTCCATACAGTAGTGCCACTCTGTGCCAACCAGAGTAAAAATATAGCAATAAAGAACAAGAAAAAGTAACTCCTATAACTACTGTATCTTCTGAATTTCCAGGATTTTAAATGAAGAAGTGAGACATGCAATCAAATTTATGAAGAAGGAAAAAGTTCTAGTAATGATAGAATTATAATTGATATCTTAAAATTTGAAACAGATGAAGAAATAGAAAAAAAAATGGCAAAGTTATATTGCAAATGTTTAAATGATAAAGATGTATCAGGTGATTGGAAAAATGGAGTGTTAATATTTTAAAAAGGTGATAAAGAAGATATTAGAAATTACAGATCTATCAGTCTTTTATCAGTTCTATACAAAATAATTACCAAAATAATTATAGCTCATCAACAACAAACTTTGAATTTTATCCAACCAAAAGAACAGGCTAAATTTAAAAAGTGTTTTAGTACAATGGATTATATCCAAGTATTAAGAAAAGTTAAAGAAAACGGACCAATATATAAGAGTTGTCATTATGCTTTGGATTTGTAGATTATGAAAAAGCATTTGATTCTATAAACATTTCTTCAGTGATTAAAGCATTGGATCACATTCTGAAAAAATATTTGTAAAAATGCAACAATAACAATTAGATTATATAAAAATGCTATAAAGATTAACATTGATGATGATGTATAATATTGTAACTACATATCTTCAAAAAAATATATAGCAGTTTTGCAAGAAGTATTTTGTGGATTCAAATGGAAAGCTAAGAAAATAATAGTAAATAGAGATTATTTAAGTCATCCAGCTTTTACAGATGGCATAGTTGTTTTTAAAAATAATGTTTTAGAGTTTCAGGAAGTGTTGCAAGAGGTATCGGATGAAAGTAAGAAGGTAGGAGTAAAGGGAAATGTTAAAAAGACCAATGTTCAATGGATTTTTTCAAAACAATAAATACAAATTGAAAATGATGAGTTAATATCTACAAATAATTTGGTCAGATTATTACTATAGATGGAAACATAATGAAGATAAAGTTAATCATAGAATTAAATGTGATTGGGGAGATTTTAGTAGGAATGATATTAAAAGGAAATATATGTACGCGTTCATTAATCTGATGTTTGTTTTTACTTATGGGTCTGGTACATGGACACTTAACAGAAGACCACAAATACAGTGACTTCAGAATACTCAGTGAAGTATGGAGAGATGTTAGGAGTAACAAGAAGAGATTGAAAATGAAATACATGAGTGAGAGAACAAAGAGATGTTACTGAAATCATTGAAAAAAATAAAAGACTAAATTGGAGTTGGGATGGACATATTTCTAAAAGAGAATATAATAGATGGGAAGTTGAAATCTTAAACCGGATTCCCAAGAGATTATAAAAGACTTAGAAAGAAACCATACATGTAGTGGATGAATGAAATAAGGAAGTGGACTTATGTGATGTGGAGAAGAGAGACTAGAAATCATAGATAGATTAAACTTAGAGAGATCTTCATCCTGCATTTGACTGATAATGTTTAAAAATAATAATGATAAATGGAAATCATGGGTGTAAACAATCAAAGAGAACTTCACTTTTGATATCACTAGAAAAACATCAATTACTAATTGATAGTCCTGAGGCTAAACAATTTTCTCTAATAATCTATAATAGTTTTAAATTTAGTTAGAACCAAAGGCAGACTCTTTCTCTTGTAATTCAGTGGTATAAAGATTTAAACTCAAATAGGTAGTTTTATGAGCATGAGAATTCAGAGAATGAATATTTTTAAGGATTTCTTATGATATATATATATGAGAGGTACCTAAAAATCCAGAATCTTTCTCTGGCAGACATTCCTGTTGTAATACATGTTACTGCTTCTAGATACTTCTTGCAGAAACCTTTGCGTCAATCTTCCAAATATGATTGTGGTGAATTATTATGCTACATTGTAAAAAAAAATGTAAAGTGTGTTTCACATATATGTCAATTTCATAATGGCTGTAAAGTTGGAAAAATGTGAAATTCTGTTCTGTTTACATAAATTGGCAGGGAAAACAGTTGTGATGCTTAAAACAGTTTGCAAGCAACTTGCTCTGGGAAAAATACAATGAGAGGTTTTATGAAAGTATCAAATTCATCCTATCCCAAAAGAATGTGGTGAATAGAATCCAATGTCAAGAGGAAGGTGATTATTTTGGGATCCAAACTACATTGTTTGCTTAGAATTCATTCATAAGGATCAGACATTTAAAACCTACAAGTTGTGAAACTTTTGCATGTTGTGATAAAAGTAATATTTTGTAAAAGTGAGGAGTACATGCTTCATCACAACATTGCACTAGCATACAATGTCTTCAGTGTGAAATAATTTTCAATTAAATTTAGCATGATCCCATTAGACATAATCACTCAATGTCATGGCAAGTGACTTCTTTTTATTCTCTCAAATAAAAAATGTCTCACTTTTTAATATTTTTGTTGACTTAAAAGTGGTGAAGAAAAAATGAGGGAGGCATTAAATGGCATCTCTTTGCAAGAGTTTCCAGACTTGAAAAAGTTAAAAACATATTTAGACCGTGCATTGCATTAAACGGACAATAGTTTGAAATCTATTCATGAAATTACTACTTTTAACCATCCTATTTAAAATAATTGTATGAAAATATTAATTATATTGAACTTAATTACTTTCATGTAAAATTGATAGTCTTTTAATCAAGGGTGAACTTTGAATATGAGTAAATATTTTATATAAAGACTTTTAAATTCCAATCAATGAAATTACTGCTACGATTTTAAAATAAGTATCATTACCAGTAGCAAATTATATTCAATGAAGATTAAGTATTAATCATGTTTTATTAGAATAAGTGACTAAATTCTTTTTAAATTAAAATTATTACAACTTGATATGATATACAGTGGTTTCAGAGAATAATCTAACATATAAATGCTAAAACACATTGTCACTATGATGATGAACAAAAGAAACTTCTTAATCAAATATGATCCATTCAAATGATAATAATCATTTGGATAAATGTTCTTGGTCTTTTTTTTAAAAAGCAGTCACTTACATTATAATTTTTCATAACTCATATTTACTGATACCAATTTATAAATTTATTTAATGCACATTGATTATGTAAGTAATATTTACTAAGGCAATAAACCTAAAGCATGTGTGGTTGAAAATGTGAAGGTAGGGACCTCTACAGGTCTTAACCACAAGCTTACACATTGGAAGAAAAGTGGGAAACCCCTTCTTTAATCCAGCCTACTTTCTATATAAATAGGTGATATTGAAGTGGTTAGATCTGAGCTTCACCTATTTATATAGAAAGTAGGTTGAAGTAAAGAAGGGGTTCCCCTCTTTTCTTCCAATGTGTAAGCTTGTGGTTAAGACCTGTAGAGGTCCCTACCTTCGCATTTTCAACTGCACATGCTTTAGGTTTATTGCCTTAGTAAATGATACCAATTTAATAATTTTTTAATATGTTCAGTTATTTTCATTATACCGATATAGAGATATCCCAAGAACATATTGTAAACATAAATACTATTTGATGGGATGGTGCATTAACATACTACTATGAAGAGATCATGATTTTGAAAAGTACCATTAGCAGTGATAGCATTACTGAAGTTAAAAATAAAGTTTCTTTTATGGTTAAGAAAAGATGTTATGTATAGATGTTGAATATAAATGTTTGATCTTCTTTTGGCTCAATAGGTTGTTGCAATATTAGCAATTTTTATCAATTTGTAGCAAGTGATTGCAGGAAAAAAATTGCTGTTACTTGAAAGGAGACCCTTCAATTCTTCTTCAAGATTGATCAGGAGAAATTCCTAATATCTATTTAAAATTCTTGCCATTGAAGCTATTATTACTTATAGTTATTCATGCCACATGCAAACATGAATACATTACTCACAAATATGCATCAGTAAGTGGGGTCAGTTTTTCAGTTGTCTAATACTTCTTAATTAAATTATCAGTTGTTTTCTTGAAGACAAAATGAATGTTAGTATAAATGAGCTTTTTTAAAAAAAATAGACATTTACAATTGTAAGTAATAAAACTAAATTATGGCTTTTATTCCCAAAAGGCTGTAAAGCTGCCAGCCAAGGCAATGGTTGGTAGCCAAGGATGGATGATGATAAAAATATCTGATTGCTGATTCACAGTGTCATTCATTGAAGAACTTTTATTCAGGTACTTACACTGCAGATCATTTTCAAATGAATAGAGATTGTGGAATTGCAAAAATACTGTCTAATATTAAATTGAACATTGTTGCCCTTTTGAAAATTAAAAGAAAAAGTTTAAGAGACAATTGATTTCAAAAGTGAGCACATAATTTATTACAAAGACAGAAATATTGGAAGCACAAATAGAGTGAGATTCATTATAAATAAAAACTGAAAAAACAGCTGAAAGTACATCAGATAGAAAGGCAAGGCTAGTTTTTCAAATTAATGGAAAATATCAAGCGCAGATAATTCAGACTTATGTTTCAATAAATTTTCATTGTTATGAAGAAGTAGAGGAAGAGTCTTTTGACCAACATTTGAAAATTATTATGAAAGTATTTAAAGTTAAAACTGGTATATGACTGAAACATAAATGTGCTGTGGATAAATTTGGTTGTAATAATACAAATGAGAGAGATACAGACTTGTGGAGTTTGTAGAAAAAAATGTATATTATGAATTACGCCTTTGAAAAAAATCCTTAATGGAAATGATCATAGAGGCATCCAAATAAAAGGGTAATGGAATTGGATTATATTTTAAATAATAGAAAATATATATTTTAAGATTGTAACATTCTTAAATTAATAGATTCAATTCAAGAAGTGATAATCAATTATTGAGATGAATATACATGTTAATGTGAAATTAGTGAGGTAAAAATTATTAAGAAAAACAATAGTCACAGATAGATTTCCAGTGAATTTAAACTAGAATTTGCAAACCATTTAAAAATATTAACAGATTTTGAAAAAGGTTCAGATTTGAATAAAATTAATTAGAAAATAACTAATGCAACATTAAGAACTACAATACAAATAGCTGAAAAAAAAACAAAAAAAAAACAGCAATTTATCAGTTAATATTTTACTGAAACAAGACAATGTATGAAGAGAAGGAAAATGGGAAATATATATAAATGATCGAATATGAAGAAATGAATATCCAGAATTTTGTAAAATGATATGAAAAAGAGTTGATAATATAAAGTAAGAAGATATAATTGTCAATTAAGAAAGAAAGTTATAGAAAAAATAAAAATGTAATCCAATCTCTTCGGATTGGTAAGATACTTATTTCTACTATAAAAACAAAAGATGGAATGATTGCTAAAATGAAAGATGGCATCATAAAATGTATGGAAAAGTAATTCTATAAAGAATTATATGACAATAAAAAACAAAGCATCTATTACTATATCTTCTGAATTGCCCAGAATTTTAAATGAAACAGTGAGCCATGCAAATAAATCTATGAAGAAGAGAAAATTATAGGTAATATTGAATTATAATCATTAACTTA
This sequence comes from Epiperipatus broadwayi, assembly GCA_028023455.1. Taxonomy (NCBI): domain Eukaryota; kingdom Metazoa; phylum Onychophora; class Udeonychophora; order Euonychophora; family Peripatidae; genus Epiperipatus; species Epiperipatus broadwayi. The sequence continues at coordinate 731,611 of JAQFVV010000295.1, read as the reverse complement.
CCAGAAACAGGTGAAGAAATAAAAAAACGATTAGAAAAGTTATACACCAAATGTCTAAATGATAAAGATGCACCAGATGATTGGAAGAATGCAATAGAAATATTGATATTTAAAAAATATGCTAACATAATATTATAAATTTATCAGTTTTTTGTCAGTTCTATGCAAAATTTTTACCAAATTATTACAACTTGTCTACAGGGAATTTTGGATTTTAACCAACCAAAAGAACAAGCTGGATTTAAAAGTGATTTTAGCACTATGAAACACATCAAAGCATTGAAAGAAGATAACGAAAGGACCAATGAATATGAATTGCAATTATTCTTTGGATTTGTAAATTATAGAAAGGTATTAGATTTCATGAGGATTAAAGATTGGATCATCAGGATATAAAGCCAGAATATTATTAATATTCTGAGAAATGTTTATTAAAATGCAGATTACTTAGAGATACTAAGAAGATTGATACTGAGAATGGTGTACAATAGGATAACTCAAGGAAGTAAAAATATTTATTTAAGTTATCTAGATTTTGAAGATGATGTGGTTGTTTTTCAAATAATGCTTCAAGGCATCAGAAAATGTTGCAATAATTATCAGATGAAAAAAAAAAAAAATTCGCTATAAATTACAAAAAGTCTAAGCAAATATTTAATGGTTTTCCCCAAAAGAAGTAGATAAAGTTTGATAATGATGAATTAGAAGTTAACAACTATAAAAATCCTGGACAGATTATGAATGCATATACAAATATAAGGAATTAAATTAACCATAGAATTAAGCTTGCATGGAGGGCTTTTGGCAGAAATAACTTAAATTAAAAAGAAAATATAGTTATGTGCTGCAAAAGAAGAGTTTTTAATAAGTACCTTTTATCAGTTTTTACTTACAGAGCTGAAATTTGTACATTTAACATAAGAACAACCACTCATTGAGGTATGAAGAGATGATGTTGAGAAAAACAAAACAAAAAGGGATGAAAAACAAAATACATTGTGCAGAAAACAAATTAGTGTTACTGATATCAAAACAGGGAAAACTCTCTATAAGTATTGCCACTCAGTGCAATCCAGAATAGTCAATGGATGCCAGAAGGCTTGTGCATAAAATCCTCATCTAGTGCCTACTCATCCGTGACATTGCGTATAGAGAGTTTTGCTGTTTTAATAACGGTTAAGAACAAGCATAAGAAATGATGATCATGTGATGTTTATTACTGGTATCATTAAAAAATTAAAAGACTAAATTGGAGCTAGGCTATTTCTAGAAGTGATGTTAATAAATGGAACCTAAGAGATTTTGAAAGACCTAGAAATAAATCACCTGTGTGCTGGGTGGGTGAAATAAAAAAGTTTGTTTAGATAATGATATGAAGTGAGGCTAAAGATCAGAAAAAATGGATTAAACTTGAAGTACTTTTATTTTTCAGTAAATCTACTTGAAAACGATGATGAAGATGATTAAATTATTAGAATATTATATTCAATATAAATTTAGATATTTTTACTATATTCTACAGTTCCCATAGATTAAAGAGGCCATAATAAGCGAAAAAGTGAGAAATTTCATTTTGCTACGATATTTTTTTAAGAAGAGATCATAAAATAAAGGAAACCGGCAATCTTATTTGGAAAAACAACTTCATATTTTAAATATATATATTTTACTGTTATGTAAAGCAAAAATTTTGAAAATTTTAATTTTTGTTAATTTTTAACTGCTCATATTTTTGTTTTAAATTTACTATTATAAAAAATGTAAAAGAAAAAATAAAAAAAATTGAAAGTAAAAAGCGCCCTCTTTTAACGAAGTTGAAAGTCACAATAATATATAATACGCACCCGTTTTAATTTTATACGAATTTAATTTTAGACACAAAAGAGCCAATCCAATTATAAAAAACAGATCACATCCAATTCGGGTCAAAGTCATTACTTGAATAGAACCATTAACTCGCCAGCAAATAAAAAAATAAAACAATTGTCTGCATGCAGGCAAATATTTGCAACAAAATGGTGGTACCCCGATAAATTAAAAGTCTAGAAAAGAAATTAGAAATGCCATTACAATTGCCGATAGAATGTCATATTATGCCTGGAGGATTTGGTTCATATAAAATATATTTACAATTATATATGCCACTTTAATTAGATTTTAAATAATACTGCTAAAATTCTACAAGATCATGTTTGCTAACCTATAAATGTTCACTGCAAGGTACCCTTTATATATATATACCTTAATATGAAGAAACCTATTTGTACAGTGATAATTCATTTTACTTGTCAAATCTACAGCCAGGAGTCGAATCCGGACAAAGCAAATCTTGGACTTTTTAAAAAAGATTTTTTATATATTTATGACTTTTATTTTGAATAAGATGATCTATAGGTAACACAGTCAATTTTCCAATATTGATTGCAAATGGATATTTTGTTATTCTTATATAGAGAGTTAAAAGTTAAAAATTGGTAACTGCCCAACTGACATTTGACAACCTTAGTAGAATGATGCCTTCTCCTTGAGTATACTCATGTGAAAGATTGTTGGAAAAATCTTAGTGCTATAATAAATTATTTAAAGGTAGCTTATATATATGTAAATTAAATTTAAAACAGATATTTACAAGATTTTCATTGTTTTTTTTTTTTCTGATTGATGTTTTTGATAAACATTTATTTGAATTAGCAACATCTTACGTTTAACAGGAGTAAACCAAAAGTATTAGTGGCAAATGCTTATCACGAGAATTTATTGTTAAAGCAAATGCAAACATCTCATTTTTGCTAGTTGTTTTCATGTTTGATCTTTATTTTAAGTTTTTAAAATCATTTTTTGAATAAGTACAATATCTCAATTTTAAATTTTTTTGAAGTAATTATCTTTTTAAGTCAAGTCATTGTTATTATTTTTTTAAGTTTTTTTTTCCGTCTTTTGTAAATTTACATAATGGATTGACCATATTTATATGTAAACAAAACGGAAATATTTCCTATTCAAATAGTTAAGCAAATTGATTTAAACTATATTGAAATATTTATATATTATAAAATTCATGCGTGCACAAATTTGTATGTATATGTCCATATCAAGGTCCGTTTGTCATTTATATATTAAACATGACCTTCAGGATTTGCTGCAGTGGTATTTAGCACATGAGATTTATGAATAGTGCTTAACTCTGTCATTCCTAATGTTCATTTGGCTACAGAAAGAAGTTTGTAATTAATTGAAAAAATAATCTTGATTCCTTTGTGAAGGTTTCAAATAATTCAGCAAACGTCAAATATTCTTGTTGTTGTAAATGTTATTATCATGCGATTATTTGTACAGAAATTGAACATGGGTTGAGCTTCTCACCAGCATGCATCAATGAGTCTGGTGAGTTTATTGGCTTTAAACATATGAGTTTAAGATCAAAAAACCCCATGGTCACTTCTCTCAGCAGCCTGATAGTTCTTAACTAAAATATCAGTTGAATTTTCTAGATGACAGCATGAATAATATGAAAATGTTTTTATTTCCTTTCTAATAAAAGATATTTGTAATTATGACCTACAACTAAAGTGTGGTCCAGAAAGAGGGAGCTAAGAATCTCCTAATTGTGAATTCAGATTGATCTTTAATGATAATCATTTATTGAGATGCATATAATTACAGATTACATTCGAGTGAAGAAATATTGCATGAATTAGACTTTAAAGTTAGTGAAAAAGGCAAAATGACAAATGATTTTAAAAGTGTATATGTACTTTTATTATAGGGACATACATATTGGAAGCAAAAGTAGAGTGAGAATGATCATTCATAATAGTGAAAGTACTTAAGATATTTTTTTTATATTTTTGATTTTTTTACAATTATGACTACATCACTTGATATCTATTTTAGTTTTTTTCTAGTTGCTTCATTTTATTCAATCCAATTTCCATTGCATTTTATTTTTTTACTTCTATGAATGACTTAGCTAGCTATTTACCAATTATTTCAAAATCTTCAAACTGATTTTTGATGATATTTCCTAAAGTAAAAGCATATTCTCTATATTTTGTATGCTGAACAAACTTGTTAATTTTTTTCATCCATATGCATGCTTAATATACATTATAACCTAGGACCCATTTGAATTTGCACTGTTATAATTGAAATATTTTTTGTTAGGTGATAGGAATTTTTGTAGCATATAGTTTATATTTTAGCTATTTAAAAATATATACATATATATAGTCAAGCATGGGTGGCTAGTGGTTAGCATAGCTGCCTTCCAAACAGCTGGCCCAGGGTTCACTTCCCGGTCAATACATTTGAAATATGAAAATATATATACATTTCTCTTAAAAAGTATTTTTTTTACAAGAAATTAATTATTTTTCTTTCTTTTAAGTTCATATCCCTTTTGCCTATTTTCAACCTTGGTATTTTAATTATTGATCTTTAAAATGTAAGTCACATCTACAAGTCTTAATTGATTTCTGTCTATAAAATAAAATTGGTATCAATAAATTATTCAAAAGATTATATAATAATCATTTTTTTGTAATATCTTCCTGATAATAAAAGCAACATTTTTTTCTTCTTTGTAACCCATGACCTGAATAATAGACAATAATTTCTTCTGATCAAAAATATTCTAAAATAATTTACTTTACTTCATTAACATATTTTCATCTTTACTACATCAAATTTTTTTTATTAATTTGTACACATTCCAAGTTTTCAAATTATAATGTTTTTTTTAAAACATTGTTCCATAGTTCTACTATCAAATAAATATCTAAATGATTTTAAATCAAACTACCCACACAGGACACAATTACTGCAAAGCATTTTTAATCATTGATTGTCTTTAAATGTGAACATATCTTATCTTAGACCCTTGTTATTTTGTTTTGCATAATCAATGCAATGATCTGGAATTTTAACCTATGTTGGATAAATCTGAAATATTTTCAGATTCCAAACAATCTTAAGATATATCTAATCAAAACTCTTTTAGTAAGTATGAAGTAAAGAACTAGAGGATAAAACAAGATAATCTGCTGACAAGTAATGATTTTTACACCCCCTGTAAAAATATATATTATTGCTGCTGCTGCATTCACAAAATCATAAAAATCTATTAAGAAATAAAATATGCTTGGTTATTGCAAATTTTAAAGCACATTGAGTACAGGCTAAAGCCTGTTTAAAATATTTTGAAAAAAATAGTGAATTTGATGAACTTTCACCATTTCCTTTTAAGTATATTCTTACATGATGAAGCAAGATGTTGCGGCCTGTGTATTGAAATACATACTACAGAGAGAAAGTGATGCTAGTTTTTGGTAATCCAGATAAAATTTTATTGAATATATATATATTTATATATATTTATATATAATATATATATATTTATTTATTTATACTGTTTTGTACCACATATTTAATTTCTCACTTGTATATATTGCAATGAATGTTAAAATTTTATAGCTATTAAAAATTTATCACATGAGAACTAAATAATATTGTATTTTAAAATTATTGTTTATTGTGTTCATAAAAGTTATATGCTTTGTGATACTGTTGTTGATAATTATTTCCTGTAAATATTATATAAATATATGATCAAACTTTTTATTAATGCAGGGGGAAGCTAGATAATAGGAATGAATTAATGAGTAAACATTTTATTTGATGGTCAATACTTCAAAAATCAAAAGTGGAATACAGAAATATATTTTAATTATTAAAAATTATAATAACAGTGGCATTATATCTAGAGAAATGGAAAGAATTGTTGGGAACAATGCTTATTTGGTATTCAATACATCAAAAATGGAATTTAGATAGCATTAAAAAATTTCTATTGCTCAGAATATAGTGATAAAAATAAGCCTTTATTAGGAATGGAAGCACAATACATAATCTCTTTTTCTAATGTTTTTATTTTACTTGTTGCAGTAATTTTTATGTAATAGATAATATATACATATTACATACTTCTAAAAAAATCTGGAATTTTTTTATCAATATTTAACTTAATTATATTTTAGCATTGTTTGAACTTATAATCAATAGCCTTATATAAAAACTGTTCAACTGTTGGCAAAAAAATTGAAGGTTAACAGAAATTATATACAAAAAATAATGAGTTTGAATTGTTCATTCTTTTTTGTTTGACAAAATAGTTTAGAGAAAAATATGGAACATTCTTATCTGTTAATCAGACCATGGCTAGTTTAAATATAGATAATACATTATCAAGATATTTTTATCTTCCAAATATTTTTAACATTCTGAAGTTTTAACTTTAAATTACATTATAGCATTGTTTGAACTTCTTATAATCAAGAAATAATGTGATGGTCAAACTCATCTGCCTTATATAAAAACTGTTTAACTGTTGATAAAAAAAGAAAGTTAACAGAAATTCCATACATAAAATAATGAGTTTGAATTGTTCATTCTTTTTTATATTTGACAAAATAGTTTAAAAAAAATATTTTTATGTTTGTATGTGCAATTGGTTGGATCAATTTTGTGATGTTAAATATGTATATATTTTAGTGAATTTTAAAATTGAATTTTAGTTGAACCTTTTGGATCTTTTTAGTGAATTCTTCTATGGATACACTCGTTTTGTTCAAAACATGAAGGTTTCATCCCTATCAGAAATATATAAACCTTACGTATATAAAGTAGAAATATATATATTTTTTCTCATATGTCATAGCATTAGCCGGGAAGTGAATCCATTAATCCAGGACAACTACTTGTAAAGAAGCCATCACTGACCTCTCGACCACCAATGCTTGACTAAAGTAGAAATATATTTTAATAATCAATTGCATTATACTCTTATTTTTTTTATTATTCTATTAATGCATGCAAAGCAGTGGAATGAATTTTTCTGACATTAGTAAAATGAATCAACTTAATGTAGCTGAGAATTAAATATATTTAAAGAATATTTACATGAAGTATAATATCTGTGTTATCACCAGCAGTTAAAAATGACCTATAACACTGTGTGTAAAAAAACAACAACAACAACATTACAATAATTTTACCTGCTGTTGATAATTCAGGTATTATTATTTCATATAAATATTTAAATATATTTTAATTATCAACTATATTACATTCTTTTCATCTAATGACTCAAGCAAAGTTGCAAGTACAGCTAGTAAATAATAACAACAATATGCTTAAATGATGTGTGAGAGAGAAATACTTAAATTGAACAGGAAATTAAATGATTAAAGAAATTGACAGATTAATAAGAATTCAATTTATTTATTTGGTTTGGAAACAAAATGTGTAACAATATATTGCCATCCTGTTCTATTCGTTTGTCTTAAACATTAAATAAAAATTAATTTTATAGCAAGTTGAAAATTAATATTTGTAATAAAAATATACTTTGGCAAATGCTATTATATATTATGCAACAAATATAAAAAAAATGCTAAGGGTTTATAAAAAAGGTCAGAATACATTTTTATTATAGCGTTCTGCTTTCTTTAAGATTGGAATTTTATTGATAAAAAACGTAGGAGTAAAATCTAAGAGTTGTGAGAGGTAATAGTAAATGATTTGTAAAATGTCTACAAAATTTCTTCATTGCCTTAATGTAATCCACCCCCATGGTTTAAGAATAAGGAAAAATAATCATGTAAATTAAACGTACATTGTTTAAAGGCAAATTTCATTAAGTTATTCATGCCTAAAATAAAATTTTACAGATAATTTACATAAGTTATAAGCTATTAGCACGCTCTTAATTTTATAAGTTATAACTTGTATATATGGCAAAAAAATATATTTCTTTCAGAGAGAGAGGGTTGTTGTGGGAAAAAAAATAAAGATACTCTCATATCATATATACAACACTAAAACATTTTGAAATATTTTGATAACTATATATAAAAATGCCCAAACATATATATATATGTGTGTGTGCTTAATTTTACACATGTATTTTATCACTAAGAATAATTGATATTAAATTTAGTTAAATAAATTCAGAATGTTAATAAAGTGTAATAGAAAAGAGAAACATTTATGATAAATGAAAATTAATATTTCATCTTTATTTAACTTATTAATAATATTTCTGAATCATAATTAATCTGATTTTCTAGAAATAAAGTTTGTTATAAATTATTGCCTGTTTATTCACCATTGTCTATCTATTAAAATGAATAATATAAATAAATTATTTTGTTCTTACTGATTTATGAGACTGAGTTATATGTTAGCAATAAATATAAAAAATAGCATCAGCCGTTCATATAAAAAACGATATTATAACTCTAAATATAAAACAATTATAGACATAAATGTGCCATACATTTTTGTTACTTCTTCTATACAAAAATATGACCTACTAATGATAAATTTTAGCACCTTAATTGCCTTTCTTTTTATGCATTTACTCTACTATAAATTTTCCAGTAGAATATACATATATAAATGTGTGTGTGCAATATTTTTGCAAAGCAGTATGTGTATGCTTGACAAGTGACATTTCCTCCCATTCGTTCTGCGTTATTATCTGGCTATAATTATTTGATTGAATACACTTTTGGTGCTAAGTATCATAATCCTAACATTCTCATATATATATATCATTTCTTGTACTCATTTTCCATTAAATTAATGGTATCTTGAAAAGGTTCATTTGTGAATGAAAATCGATTGGATAATATTAAATTAAATTGTATACAAACCAGTTGTCTATTATTTTGAGTTTAGTATAATTCGATTGATTATATATATATATATATATATATATATATATATATATTATTCATACTGGTCTGAATTTTTTAAAATATTTTAACAATTATTTTTATTCAATACACTATATGTCATCTTTTATTTTTTTAGATTTCTCTTGATTATATATTTTTAATGAATAAAGTTTTATTTTCTACTTCATTTTTATAGATTTTATTAAAAACATAAATTAATTAAGAAATTAGTCTAAAACATAAGATATCAACATCTTCAAAATGAAAGACTAATAAATGAAAGTAAATTGTCAAATAAAAAAAATGTTTTAGACTTTAGACATAAAAATGAATTTTAACTCTTCAGTAGATCATTTAATTGCAATTATTTCTATTGGCCAAGTGAATTAAAGTTCTAAACTTTGGATTGGTCATTTGCAAAATCAGCAATAAAATATGTTGTCATTTAAAATTATACTGTTTTAGTTTAGTTTATAAAAATAAATTAATAATTTGTCAGATTATTAAAGTGAATTAAAGTTTTTTCAAAAAATAAATTTCTTTTTATAATTAATAAAAATTTATAGCAGACAACATAAAACACTTTTCTCCACCAATTACAAAATACAGCCATATGTCATGTCTTTCTTTCTCAATTTACTTTCATGAAAAAGTAAATATTTTTTTTACTAAAATCTGATTTATTCTTCTAAAATAAATATATTTTTATATATATTTTGTGAAAAAATAATAAATATGTAAAAAAATATGCTAAAACATTTTCATTTTGAAAATCAAAACAAATATCTTAGATCTGTCAAAATTGTTGACAAGCATTTCCTTGTGTAGAAAATGAGAAACAACTAATGAGTGCCTTGAAAAGTAGGCCTTATCTCATTGTTATAGCTTTAAATTTAAATATTATTGATTTATTAGTTGTAAAATAATTCTAAAGGTGGCAGAATTATACAATACAGTTTTCTTGATAAAATAACCATAAAATCAGCAAAATAACAAATATTAGTGATTTGAGAATCAGTTAAAGCTGCATATAAATTTTTTTGGCAAATACAATAAAAATATTAATAAATAAATAATCATCCTTCTGAAAGTTCATATCTTTTTACATACGTTGGTAAAGCCTAACTTCAAATATTTTTTTTAAATATTAAAATAGAACTTATAATTATAAAAAATTAAGAGAATACAAAATAACAATATTGATGTGTTTTTATTTTCTTTCTGATATTAATAATTTTTTACTTATCTAATTTAAAGTGAAAAAGCTACTATAATTCAATAAAATTTCAATATAATCATTAGGTTTTATTTAGAACAAATATTTAATTTAATTTTACACACAGACCAATAATTAAAAGATATACAGATTATATATATATATATATATATATATATATATATATATATATATGGTTATTACTTTGTTTTCATGATGAAAATACAAGTCAAAGAAGCTTATTTACTGTAGCATGATTTTTGTTTTTTCACAAAATGATTTTATATTCTATTATTATATGTGGCAGCTGATGATGATGTTTTTGCTTCTGATTGACTAAAAACTCTCTATATTATTATTTTTATACCTAATTATTTTTGACATCTATATATTTTAATTACAAGTAATAAATCACAGAAAAATAATTTAAAAATAAAAATTTTACTATTAGCAATTCAAAATGGATTGTTGCTGTTGAGACAATGAATCATGCTATGATAATAAATTATAAAGATATATATATTGTAATTATATATATATATATATATATGCTCTCAAATAAAAATATATAAAAAAAGATCAATAAATTAAATTTATTTAAATTGAGATAAAAATGCACATTTGTATAAAATGCATAGATGGTAAACTGATTAAATAATTTATTTAAAGTTAAAAGTGATAAAGTAAAGTTAAGATTCTAAAAACAAAATATTATTTTAATGAAGGTAAATAAAATAATAAAAACTGTTAATTTATTTTCATTCAAAGTTATTTTTAAACAATAGTAGAATGGAAATGAATTTCTATTGAAAAGTAATGGCAAACAGGCTTTTGGAATGTTTAACAGATTATAAATCAGATAAGAAAGGCTAAAATTATTAGTGATAAGAAAATTAGGGTATTTCCCACTCTAAAAGAAAACTAACAAATAAAGATGCAGATCAGAAAGAAAAATCAATATCACCAATGAGAACCATGCTAAGCCATGAAAGATTGATTCTGGAATTCGGTGATAAGGAATACAAAATAATATAAAATGAAAAATTGGATTACTTTTGAGTTTGATTTGATTAAAAATATTTTTGTAACTGTATTGTGGATCTCCACAATGTAGGGGTCATGCAATAGACTTGATTCCCTCAGTTGTGCTGACTGAGGTGGCCTCCAGAGTAGCAATTCCCAAAGAATAACAAAATTTCCAATAGGGAAGATTTACTAATCGATGATGGATAAAGCTTTGAACTGGATATATAGCACATCAATGACCACAAAATGGCTTTCAATAAAACTGCAGTAATCTGGAGGATTCATAGAAATACAATGGGAAGTATGATTTTTTTTAAATGAGATTTGAATTTTTAATTATCTAACTTGAGAAAATATAAACTTTCAATTATTAAACCTGAACTTTATTTCTCCTAAAGAAAATCTCTTATCTGACAATTAAATTAAATTCTAAAGTATTTATTAAATATTTTATGTATAACATGTTTGCCATTGTCATTTCCATCCTTGTGCAATTAAATTAATAAATTTAAAATTAAATGTAAATAACTACGTAGTCTCGTTAAGATTATGTTGGTTTAAAAAGGATTAATTTGGGGCTAATTGTTGCGTAGTTAAATCAATGTTGGTGGATAGATGTACATGTGTTTAAAGTCAATGTTATCTGGGGAGACATATTGGATTCTCATTCTCTTGATTTATGTTGGCATACAGGGTAGCTCACCTAACTGAATGCATGGCCTGAAAATGGTAGCCATTGCATTGCCAATAGTTGTAGAGATATTCCTATGACCATTGATGTCTTATGTTCAGAATAGAGAGTATATGTTGGCAATGGACTGCTCCCCCTCCCCAGTATGGAATTTTTTTTCCCACATACATTGGTGTGATCTTTCCCCAGACAAACATACATTCCTGTATTGACAAAGATCATTGTTTCTTCTAATAAGATGATGCAGATGTAAATTCCTGTATTTTGCATTTATTACATTGGTATATCCGTAAACTAGCATTGTTATGAATGTGAACTTTTGCCTGGAATTAAAGGATTTGAGTCTTTTAAATGTGTGTTCTATGCAGTCCATATTTGTGGTTTACAAAATATGAAAATAATATTAAACTATATCAAATTTTATCCATCTGTGCAAATTTAGATAAATATGGATTAAATCTATTGCATAATAAATGCTAAAGATTTAAATCCTCAAATTTGTTTTGATATTGTATGTGTATAATAAATGTTTTGTCTCCTTAGTTCTGGCAGTAACTTTATTAATTTATCAATTATTAAAACGTTTTAAGTTCGAAATGTTATACTATAAAGCTCAGCTTCTCCATGTACTAGAAACTAGGGCTATCAGTAAATAAAAGTTGAACTCACCCATTCGTATCTGCCTACATTATAAATTTTTCTAGGTTCAAATAGCCTAATGGTACTCTGATTAGGCAGACAAGAGTAGAGGGCACTGACCATTATAATATATTATATTTAATGTTTAAATATAATAGTGTTTAACCCCAAAATATTTTTACTTATATATATATATATATTGAAATTAACCCCAAAATATTTTTACTTATATATATATATATATTGAAATGGTGCATATCTGTATGCAGACATGCTTGCTTCTTGTTTTCTTGAATTATCCTATCTCCTATTGTATATGTATAATTTATTAATATCTGCACACATTAGTAATATGCATGTGCGTGTGTGCATAATCTTACATTTTTAAAGTTAAAGGCTGATTGTTTAAGTCGTGATTTTATTTAAAGAAAAAAGTATATCTTGTTAAAAATAGAATCAATTAAGAAAAAAAATGTTAAAATATTTCATACAATGGAAGAAATGAAGAAAGCCATTAAAGAAGAGAGTGTGTCAGAGTGTGTCATATTTCCCTATCTGTACATACAATCGGCTGTAAATTGAACACCTTTAGAATCTGTATATGATTTAAGATGTTAAATGAAAGTAAAAGACAAAAGAAAGGAAAACAATTCAGCTGCACATAAGGCATGTATATAGATTTTACAAAAAATATTGATTTGTATTTAAAGTATTTGTCTTTAATAATATCAATGATTAAAATATTGGCATATAAAATTGCTAAATGTGGTTACATTGTATTTTTGGTTTTGAAATTATTTGCAATGTAATTTTATTATTTATTTATTTAATTATTTTTTGTAAACTGTAAAGCATATTTTTGTAGATAACTATTTTAAATTTTACTATTTTAAAAATCAATTATTGTTGTAATAATGGGATTGACATCAATAGTGTGTGAAAGACTGAGCTAACCACTATAGCAACAAAAGAAAAAAGATTATTGACTATTGCCATTAAGATAAAGAAGCAAAACTTTGTTTCTGTTTAATATATATATATATATATATATAATAATTCAAACAAATATATTTAACATAGTATTCAAAATTAAATAATATATTTTTTACCAGAAGTACTTTCAATTGTTTCACTGACAATCTTTATCAACTGTTAATGCAAATGTACAAAAAATTGATGTATGACGTATTGCTTTTGTTTACATTTGTAACGGTTTTTTCTAATACAATTTGAGTCTAGTTGACAACGACTACATAGATAGTTGAAAGTACTTCTATTAAATTGGTATATATTTGTTTAAAATATTGTTTCTGTATTAATTATTGTATTGTTTTGAATAATTATATATATTTTATTATAATTGGAATACAGACATTGATTAATAATTTATATATATATGAAAAAAAAAAACAAGTTAAAAACTTGCTAATGCTTGTATTTATGTCAACAGATGGCATTCTACCAAAAACACCGTCAAGCGTATGTTTACATAAACGTCAGAGCATGCATTCGCTATCTCTAACTTTAATTCCACTTTCAGATCATGATTTCAAGCTATTTTCTATCATCAGTGAAAGACAGGAATTTTAGAAACTAGATCTAAACACAAACTCTGAGCATTTATGAACCAGTTTCTAAACGCTCAGAGTTTGTGTTTAGATCTAGTTTTTAAAATTCATTGTACAAAAATAAATTTGTCTGGGTGATTGGTAGACGCTTATACATTCAGAAATACATGTAAAAATTTAATAAGAGTTTCGCTGATTATAGGACTTGAATGAAATGCCCTTGGCATTGGATACATATTTTCACTTATGGACTTTATTTACAACACTAAAATGAGGATACTTTGTGATCAAAATATACTTAATAACATTTATTTATTTTACATTTTTGACATTTAAGAATAAAATATAGCGAAACTATAATTGTGGGAATGACTTATTCAGTAAAGGGGAAGGCAGCTTCATGAGAGGTTGGATTTAAACTCCAACTAAAAGTATTACAAAGAGAAAACATTTCATTATTACACATCATTACAATTTATTTTGTCAAACAGGCTAAAAGAAAAACAAACTATAAGAAATTGCAGTGTTAGCATAATAGCCGAATATTTGCAGATCCAATATTTTAAAGTGCTTTATCATAGTGAAAGAAAAACAGTCTAGCCAACTTGCCACCCCATATTTTGTGGAATCATTTGACAAAAGGTCCTTGAACGGAGATGCACTGGGACAAACTTTGCTGGAATTATCCCATGCATTGCTCTTGTTATGCAAGTATATATATATATTTAGATATGGTCTAGAGACATTCATCACCCTGTTTGTGACCTGAAATGAAGACGAGATGACTCGGGCATTCCGACGCACTTCTCTAGATAAAGCTTAATAATATGAAGAGTGGCCTATGCTAACAATGCTTTTATAAGAATATGAAATCATTTAGTTTAAATATTAACATAAAGCCTTAAATGGTTTAACAAATATGTAATGATATGCTAAAATAAAGTCATTTATCAAAAGTTAAAACTATTAATAATGAAGCGTGCATTTCTCCCCCTTCTTGAATCACTATTTTCTTTAAATGTATATAAAAAAACTAAAATTCATGCACTTAAAAGTGCGAATAACAAAACAGAATTTGTTCACCAGCCTTTTTGGCGATGATGATGAACAAAGAAATGAATAAAACTAATTTACACCAAAATCCACCCCAGATTGAAAAATATTTATACATTTTGTATAATTTTACGGTCAAATATATAAAAAAACATATATTCATTTTACAAGAAAAACTCAGTCCTGCAAACTAATTAGAAATAAATAAATAAGAACTCATTAATCCCCCCCCCCTTACTAAATTCGCAGGACTGGGTTTGATTAGAATTTATAAATAAAAGTTTAGTGAAAGATATAAAAATATCATTTAAAATAAATTATAACTGAACTAAATTATAAAAGAAAGTAAGAAGCGTGAGTTGAATGAAATGTTTTATAGTAGCATTAATTTATGTTATAGAGAATTGAAATAAAGAAGAGAATTAGTTTAATATGATCGCCGATTAGCGAGTTGAAAAAATGTTTAAATATATATAAAAAAATTAATTTAAAGAGAGTTTACAAGTTATAACTTAGGGTAATACGATTATAATGACTTTGGGCTGGTTACCTCAGCATTCTATGGGATACAGACGAATTTGGTATGCAGGCGGCATTCTTTGACATGTCTCTTGGTCTTGGCGATTCTTGGACAGCATGGGAACATTTGAATGGTAGAAGCTACATCATGCATGATGAAGATTGGAGCTGAAGAGAAGAGGAAAGGCAGCTGAAGCCCTTCAAAAATTACACAGACATGAAGTTGATTAAAGACTATTGACCTAACTCTCTCTGACACAATACATTTTTGGCCTATTTATATAAAACTCTAAGGTATACAAAGATGGTTTTTTTAATTAAATTTCTTATCTTTAATTTACAGAAATATTTTACCTATTGTTAGTGAAAATGGAATCGTTAGATAACTGTCCAAAAATAATTTCAAATCAATTTCAAAATTGGAAATATATTTGATAAAAAATGTTAATCTCTAATTAACATCAATTAGCTTTGTTTTAAATTTTACTTTAATTTAAAAATTCCTTTTTAATCATGAAATAAAAATAATGTTCCCACCTCTTTAATTATACTTGGACAGTCATCTTCCATCTTGAATATTTGTATACTTATATGAAGAAAATATTTATAACATAAGTAACAAATAGTTAAGAAAAAAAAATACAAAAATATTTAAAATATTTTCTTGTGCTTTTATATGTATATAAAAGCTCCATTATTATATGTATATATCTGAGTCGCATTCATAAAAGTAAATGTTTAAAATTAAAGAAAATTTTTATTTGAGATTTATATTTATAAACTTTTATATATGCTTCTCAGAAATATATGTATAGTTTATATACATGTGACAAAATACAGTGGGTTAAGTGGTAGAACAGTGCAGCTCGATCTTGGGCTAAGATCGACTGCTACACACTTCCCCACTTACAATGACAAACAAAAAAAATGAATTAAAAAATGCCTTTACTTCGAATCCATTCATGACTGAAGAACAACCAACTTTTTTTTTAAAAAAATGGTATCTATTCATTTAATATATTTTTATCTAAAAAAAAACTGTTTATGCTAGTGCCTTTTCTTTTGCACTAAAAGTTTCTGAACTTATTTTTTCCCATCTTCAACTATCTCCTGCCTTACTCTTTTGATTGCTCCCCCATAATTTATTTTATCTGCCTGCTATAATGAACTGCCACCTACCTTATATATATATATATATATATATATATATATATATATAGACAATATATATATATATATATATATATATATATATATATATAAAGTAGTCTGGTTCACTAATTAATATACGATTCTAAACTAACTATTCACAAATAAATATGGTAAGCACACAAAAAAAATTTTTTAACAAAAACAACAAGCGCACAAAAAAAAAATATCCTATTACTTGGCTTTGTATTTTCCATCTTGTCTTGGTTGCTCTCCCTCACCTAGAATAGACTCAAAGTTTTATTATTATTACATAGTCACTAATATCTTTTATTTTATTTGCTTGTTAGTATACACAATTTATTCATCATTTTATAATATCGATTCTATACTACAACCAACTCAATCTAGGTTTGAATCCACCATTGGATTCTGTGTTTCAAAATGACACCTGTCAGCAAATTTATATGAGGGCGCTAGCTGACAAGGTCCCACAGAATATACAAGTAAAAGCTGAGTCACTCAACTCTCATCTACAAGAAATACATATTTTGTAAGAATTGTCTTACTTTTTTAAAAAAAGTGCTGATAATTACAACCTTCTTTTACATATATGTATACTACATTTTTATATACGTATGACACTGATTACAATTGTAGTATTGGATGCATACACTCAAGAGAAAACTTTACAATGATTGGGTGTAGAACTCAGAAAAATCTTACATATATATATTATTCATTATTGTTTTAAAACAGAAGAAAAATCATTATATGTACATATTAAATGCTCTACAGGATATTGCAGGGTGTGGGAATATCAAATAGCACCTCAGAAGGGCGAACAACCCCGGAAAAAAATCTAATGTACCGGTCAAAAATGTATGTCCATCCAACAAGACTTAGAATCTAAGCAAAAGTATCTTGAATCCAATCATGCCCGAGATACAAGGTCAGGAGCAATCATGAATTCTAACCTATTTGCCCATTCCCCAAATCTATAACACTACGGCCAACACTGTACGGTGATACAGTATAAATCAATTATTTCTGGGCCCGGTGCTACATCGTTCTGCATGAAACTCAGCTGATGATGAGAGGTTGAGTGAACCCAAGATATAAGTTAAAACATACATAAATATAAATATTAACGCGATTTGAACAACTGGATTAAGTTTAGAAATATATAAAAATTTATTTTGACAAAAATTCAAGATTTTATATATATTCAACTTCATGCATTTAAAACTTTAATTTTGGTTACAAATATTTGACAATCTTTTTACAATTATTTTATGTTAATAGATATCAATTTAGTGTAGCAGTTACAATACTGACATATATTTCAAATAGAATTTTATTCAATGTACAAAAATAAATTTATCTGGTTGATTGGTAGACGTTTATACATTCAGAAATACATGTAAAATATAATAATAAAGAGTTTCGCTGATTATAGGATTTGAATATAATGCACTTGGCATTGGATATATATATATATATTCATTTATGGATGTTATTTACAACACTAAAATAAGGATACTTTGTGATCAAAATATACTTAAAAACATTTATTTATTTTACATTTTCAACATTTAAGAATATAATATAGCGAAACTATAATTGCGGGAATGGCTTATTCAATAAAGAAAAGGGCAGCTTCATGAGAGGTTGGATTTAAACTCCAACTAAAATTATTACAAAAAGAACACGTTTCATTATTACATATCATTACAATTTATTTTATCAAATAGGCTAAAAGAAAAATGAACTATAAGAAATTGTGGTGTTAGCATAATAGCCGAATAGTTGCAGATCCAATATTTTGAAATGCTTTATCATAATAAAAAAAAAAAAAACAGTCTAGCTGACTTGCCACCCCACATTTTGTGGAATCGGTTGACCAAAGCTCCGCGGACGGAGATGCACTGAGCCGAACTTTGCCAGAATTATCCCATGCATTGCTCTCATTACGCGAGTATATATATATAGTCTGGGGACATTAATCACCCTGTTTGCAACCTGAAACGAAGATCAGATGACACGGGTGTTCCGACACATGTCTCTAGATAAAGCTTGATAATATGAAGAGTGGCCTATGCTAACAACGCTTTTATAAGAATATGAAACCATTCAGTTTAAATATTAACATAAAGCCTTAAATGGCTTAACAAATACATAATGATATGTTAAAATAAAGTCATTTATCAAAAGTTAAAACTATTAATAATGAAGCGTGCATTTCTCCCCCTTCTTGAATCACTATTTTGTTTAAATATATATAAAAAACTAAAATTCATGCACTTAAAAGTGCGAGTAACAAAACAGAATTTGTTCACCAGCCTTTTTGGCGATGATGATGAACAAAGAAATGAATAAAACTAATTTACACCAAAATCCACCCCAGATTGAAAAATATTTATACATTTTGTATAATTTTACGGTCAAATATATAAAAAAACATATATTCATTTTACAAGAAAGACTCAGTCCTGCGAACTAATTAGAAATAAATAAATAAGAACTCATTAATCCCTCCCCCCCGCTCTCTAAATTCGCAGGACTGGGTTTGATTAGAATTTATAAATAAAAGTTTAGTGAAAGATATAAAAATATCATTTAAAATAAATTATAACCGCACTAAATTATAAAAGGAAGGAAGAAGCGTGAGTTGAATGAAATGTTTTATAGTAGCATTAATTTATGTTATAGAGAATCGATATAAAGAAGAGAATTAGTTTAATATGCTCGCCGATTAGCGAGTTGAAAAAAGTTTTAAATATATAAAAAACATTAATTTAAAGAGAGTTTACAAGTTATAAGTTAGGTAATACAATTATAATGACTTTGGGCTGGTTACCTCAGCATTCTATGGGATACAGACGAATTTGGTATGCAGGCAGAATTCTTTGACATGTCTCTTGGCTTTGACGATTCTTGGACGGCATGGAAACATTTGAATGGTAGAAGCTACATCATGCATGGTGAGGATTGAAGCCAAAGATGGAGAGGAAAGGCAGCTGAAGCCCTTCAAAATTACACAGACCTGAAGTCAGTTAAAGACTATTGACCTAACTCTATCTGACACAATAGATTTTTGGCCCTATGTATACAAAACTCTAAGGTGTTCAAAGAATGTTTTTTAAATTAAATTTCTTATCTTTAATTTACAGAAATGCACAACTTAGATCATTGATGGATAATGAATTAGGAAAGGATATGCCTACTTTTGACATGTCAGTCAAGTATCAAATACAGGATGGAGAAGAAAATGGACAAAGGACAAAAGGTGTAAAAAGGAGAGGAGAACAAAAGACTAGGCTCTCTCTGGTTCTTTTTGCTGATCTATGCAGATCCTGTGCTGTGAGTTGCTATATTTTATGTCTAAAAGCAGAAAATTATTGTTCCTGAGTTCTTGGAAATCACCATTAGAAGTTTCAACATGTGACATGCTAAAAGTGATCGTAATTTGATGAACATGAAATTGAGTGGTGGTTAGTCAAATGGCTTTGCCTGCCTTCAGAGTTTTAAGCCAGCAAATGCCATGACATGACAAAATAGAAGCCTGAACTGTGTGCCAGTCTGTGTGACCATTCGATTAAAATGCTACATAATTTCCATTTCCTCGTCCAGACAAATATCAATGTATTCAATCAATCCACTGCGTCGAGGGAATGGGATCAATAAACAAGGACTGGTAACTGTTAAAAAATTCTCCTCATGAACTCTTTATTACTCTACCATTTTCATAAATACCTTTCTAAATTGTTCCATTTAATTATATCTATCATGTAACCGTTTTTTTTTTAGACTAATATTAATTTTATCTTTTATCATTTGATCATTTACTTATTAAAAATTCTTCCCCTTCACTATTCCTCATTTTAAAATGTATTTAAATGTTTTCTTGTTTTTATTTGCGGTGTAAATTATTTTTTATTTGAAACTTTCCAAGTTAATAATTTTATTAAAGTTGGGAAGATATTGATTTAAACCGCACGATATTAGTCATTACTCTGCCTTATTATCAATTTATTCATTATATAATCAACTGGGGAATAGCAGAGGTAGTTTAAACATTCCTATTTTTTTCAATTGTCATTTATTAAAATATGTTAGTTAAATCTAAAAGCTTAGTTTTATAATTTTCTTTGAATTTCTTAATAGCATAATTATAAATTTATTTAAATGCACATTCATTATGTAAATAATATTCATTAAGGCTGTAACCTCAAACACATGCATATAAAATGCGATAGTAGTTGTCATTTAAAGACCTGTAGAGGTCCCTACTATCACATTTTATATGCATGTGATTGAGGCTACAGCTTTAATGAATATTATTTAGTAGCTTAATCTATTATTTTACTTATTAAATGATCCAAGCACGCACAAACACATATTCCATATTATGTTTTTTTTATGCACATTTAACTTCATTAGTCCCGTAAGTGTCCCTGTTCATGTCTCTCTCTGATGCTAAGCCTGGGCCCGGTAGGAAAATAATCTATGCGTGTCTCAGATAATGTTGTTGGTTCATAGTTAGCCTTGAGAATAGGTGAATAGGGCAGAGGTCATAGTATTCTTGATTTAATATCTCACATATGGGTGGCCTCGAGGTACTTTCACCTAGTATTTGAACTGTGTTAAACCAACATATATCATCTGACTGTCACAGTATGCAGGCAGAATTCTTTTACATATCTCTTGGCTTTGGCGATTCTTGGACAGCATGGGAAAATTTGAATGGTAGAAGATACATCATGCATGGTGAGGGTTGGAGCCAAAGATGGAGAGGAAAGGCAGATGAAGCCCTTCAAAAATTACACAGACAAGAAGTTGGTTAAAAACTATTGACCTAACTCTATCTGACACAATAGATTTTTTGCCCTTTTTATACAAAACTCTAAGGTGTTCAAAGAATGTTTTTTTTAATTAAATTTCTTATCTTTAATTTACAGAAATATTTTACCTATTGTTAGTGAAAATGGAATCGTTAGATAACTGTCCAAAAATAATTTTAAATCAATTTCCAGATTGGAAATAGATTTGATAAAAAATGTTAATCTCTAATTAAAATCAATTAGCTTTGTTTTAAATTTACTTTAATTTAAAAATTCTTTTTTAATCATGAAATAAAAGTAATGTTCCCACCTCTTTAGTTATTCTTGGACAGTCGTCTTCCATCTTGAATATTTGTATACTTATATGAAGAAAATATTTATAACATAAATAACAAATAGTTAAGAAAAAAAATACAAAATTATTTAAAAGATTTGCTTGTGCTTTTATATGTATATAAAAGCTCTGTTAATATATGTATATTTCTGAGTTGCATCCATAAAAGTAAATGTTTAAAATTAAAGAAAATTTTTATTTGAGATTTATATTTATAAACTTTTATAGATGCTTCTCAGAAATATGCGTATAGTTTATATACATGTGATGAAAAAACAGTGGGTTAAGTGGTAGAACAGTGGAGCTCGATCTTGGGCTAAGATCAACTGCTACAATATATATATATATATATGTGTGTGTGTGTGTGTGTCAACTGCTACAATATATATATATATATATATATGTGTGTGTGTGTGTGTTTGTGTGCAAACAAAAAATAGAAAAATTTTCAATACATTAAACCTTTCCATGATATTATATGATGGTATGAAGACATAAAATAACTGTTTAACATGTTTATTAATATTGTGATAGTTATAATATATTTTTTAAAAGTTGGTAAAAATGAGTCACTAGATAAATGTAAGGTATTGAGGAATTGAATGAAAAGGATAAAACCAGAATATGAACGTGAAATAAATTTCCTAAGTTTAATTGTTACTCAATAAGAAATCATAGCAACTACTTAATTTTGAGGTCACATGACATTACACTGTACACATGGCACTAAGGGCATTAGTATTACAATTTATTCAAAAAAATTTAAATTGAGTTGTTGTTTTTTTTTTACTAGCTGAAAAATAATCAATAAACCATTAGTTTTCAATCAACAATTTATCACTGCAAAATACAGTATAAAAATGATCTTTATATATTTTAAAAAGTGTTTAATCAATGAAGTTCTTAAAACATACATTGTCATTGAAATAAAATACTAAATATAAAATGTATTCTTATACTTATGAAAAATTAAAATTACATATGTACTGTGCTTAGTGCTTGAACTATATATAAGATTCACAATATAAATAATCATCAATTTGTACCCATTATTTTGATTTACAATCAATTATTCACTATAATGATCTTTAAAAAATCAATATTATTGGCAGCCATTTTGTAAGACTGATGATGTCATAGGATAGTTATTTAAACTATGTCATCCAAATGCAAAATATTGACTTTCATGCTGAAATTATACAGTACAGAATTATTTCATAATTACACAATACAGTAGACAATATTACACTGTTGTCTACAATATTTTGATTATAAAAGTAAAAATACGAATAATAAATGCACAGTATAGTATTGTAGTTAATTTTCACTAAGCACCCATGTAAAAACAATCAATACTTCAGTAATGTTCAAAGTAAAGATTTTCATTGTTTATGATTACAAAATCCTTAAAAAACTGTTTCATTCATTATAATAAATAATCAAAATCATATTTTGATGATGTACAATTACTAAGTTAATTTTAAAATGTGCATATTTATTTAAAAATTGTATTTATTCACTTTTATGGATTAAAATTTTTATGAATGTTACTTGACTTACAGCAAAAATTATGATCATTGTATTATAATTTAGTTATCATAATTGTTATTTTGAGATAAAAAATGATTTTATCAATTACACAAATAATAATAAACTTTATATAATCAAAAATTATTAAATCTAAATTAAAAATAATGTTTTTATTTTATTTTAAAACATCTCATAATTTGTTTCACAAAAGCGGACATTATTACTAATATATAAAAATATAGAAACAAAAAAATTGAAAATTTCATGCAGCATAAAACAAATCATTAAATCTAATTAAAAATAATGTTTTTTTAAATTTAAATTATCTCATAATTTGTTTCACAAAAGCGGATATTATTACTAATATATAAAAATATTGAAACAAAAAAAAAATGAAAATTTCATGCAGCATAAAACTAAAATAAGTTTTAGTCATATACTATTAATATTTAATTTCAAATTGTGTACATTGTAAATATTAGCTAGAGTATTCAATCAGTTAATTTTGAATTAAAATCTTTATGAATGCTAATTTTAATTAAATTGAAATTATTAGTGAAATGTATTCACAGCTATAAAAATATCAGCATAATTTTATGCAGTTAATAAAAACTTTTGTGTGATGAAAATGCAATGTGAATAAATTGAAAATGATTTATATCTTTAATATTTATTTAAATAGTTTATATTTATACCTTCAGAAGTACTACACTCCCTTGGAAATTTTCTGTCATTTCAAAGAAAATGGCTACCACACCTAACAAAATATGATATTTCATGATCAAAAAAACACCACTCTTAGCCTATTTATTTGTATATAAAATGCTGTTTATTTATATCTTCGTAGTACATATTAATCAATAAAGCAAGTCATATATAACATGACACTGTTTTTATAAACTTGTATTTACAAAAATGTGATACAGAGAGCATATCAATAGCTCAAACAAGCTCTTAATTGATAAGTGTGGTAAGAGAAAATATTTAAAAACTCTATCTAAAACATTCTTATCCCCAGACCAATTGGTTTCAAGCTTATGTTTCACCTCAGTGAGAAACTAGAATATTCACCCACTAGCTCTAAAATATCAACTCAAAACCCAGCACTTATTTCATACATAATATGTAAGTAAAACTCTGAAGTTTTCAGACATGAAGATGTCTGTTACTCCATCTATATAACTTAAGTAGCTATATGGGACTGAACCAAATTCAGATCTATGACATATTAATAGCTTCAGCATAGCCAAAGCCATAAAGGTAAAATTATAATAATCAATAAGTAATATAAAACACCTGTAGAGGTCCCTACTATCACATTTTTACACGCGTATTATCAAGGTTATAGCCTCAGTAAATATTACTTACATAATCAATGTGCGTTTAATAAATTTATAATTACAATTTTAAATAATCAATAAAGCAAGTCATATATAATGTGACATTGTTTTTATAAGCAATATTTTTAAAAGTACATATTAGAAAAAAGCCTCAAACATTGATTACAATGTGCAAACAAGATGCATTACATACATTTTTTTAATATGTTAGAATTTATTTTTCAAATTAACTGTGTAATTATAATTTTGTAATGTACAGCTCTATAATTTTCCTACTCATGCCCTGTTAATAAATAACAAGTCTTTAGGGTCAACAATAGTTTTGTTAGATGGAATATTATTCAACATTGCTTTTTTAATTTTAAATAATTTCACATACATAATACAAGACTATGAATTAAAAAATGAAACTTCAATATGGGTTTTTTTCAACTGAATTTTAATTGTCAACTGCAAACTTTTATCTATAGTTTGTTGCTGATTTCAATTAAAAACGTGCGTATGTAAACTTAAAAAAATATTTTTGGTATGATTAGGAAAAAAAAAGTTATGTCACTATACAAATGTACAGAAAAAATAGCCTGAGAAGGGGAGAGCAAGTTTGCAATTGACAATTAAAATTGAGTTGACAAAAGCCTTTATTGAAGTTTCATTTTTTAATTCATAGTCTTATATTATGTATGTGAAATTATTTAGAATTAAAAAAGCAATTTTTAATAATATCCCATCTAACAAAACTATTGTTGACCCTAAAGACTTGTTATTTATTTAACAGGACATGAGTACTAAAATTATAGAGCTGTACATTACGAAATTGTAATGACACAGACAAAGAATTATCATAACCTTCAAGATATATTAACTTCAACAAGTAATGCAGTATTGTGTTGACACTTTGGATTAATACACCACACATGAAAGAAACTCATTAGGAATTAATGTGACTAAATAAAGAAAATAAAAATCCACAAGCCTTTAAAGAAGAACCTGGACTAAGACTTGTAATGTTGTATGAAGAGAAAATCAAAGAATAAATTTAACTATTCATTTAAATTGGTTTTTCTACAGATTGTGAGCCACACCACTTGGTGTACATCTTCAAAAAAAGACATAATATAAAGGATTTAAAAGACAATAATAGACTCTTAGAATAAGTAAGTGATGATTCAGAAATCTGGATGATGATAAATGCTGAATAGATGAATTATAAGAAAAAACAGCTTTTAGCCAAGTGGTTTTTGTTCGTTTTAGATAGATTTAATGTGCATGATACTACCTATATCCATATTTTTAAGTGCATATCTGCCTAATAAACATACTGGACAGTTTACATATACATATATCGTACATTGGGCATTTTGAAACTGCTATATATACTAGGTTAAATTGTTTGTTAATACAATATTAACAACTTATATACATTTTTTATTGAAGAAGCAAGATAAACTTTTTCCTATCGAAAACCTTTATGATATCTTGCTTTTTATATGATCTTCGTGCTTTATGATGAGTTTTGGGAAACATATTGTACTTGCTAAGTTGAGAAATGTACTGTATAAAATAAATAATGAATAAATTGAAGTAAACTGATATGTATAAATTGATACTTGTAATTGTAAAAAAAAATTCAAACTACATATATATATATATATATATACTTGCTTATCTTATAAAATTTAATTTCATTATTTTATAAATGTACTATCATTAATAAACTTAGAGCATAATTGACATAATATATTATAAATATATAATGGATTTTATTGCTTAAAAATCATTTTATTGTGTCAAAGTTATTTTACTTATTGCTAATATATTTCACTTAACATTTCATTATATTTGTCAGAAAATGTAGTCAATTTTTAATTTAACATTTTTCATTCAGCATTATAGTTGATTGTTGTCTATTAATGTTTTTCTATTACTTATTACAAATTCTGACAACCACATTAAATTATAAAGGATATGAAGTCTTTGTAAGATCAAATTTACAAACTGTAATTGCCCTTCAAATGATTGGCAGTCGAACATATAGCAAATGGGTGGATTATTTGCAAAACAAATATAATGGAACTAAGTGAACGCGTGAATACAGAAACATACACACCAGTATACTATATACATTGTTAAAATAAATTTATTTAACAATTTATTAAATAAGGATGACTTTAACTCTCTTTGGATGGCCATAGATATAAGACACTTTATGGATGGCCATAGATATAAGATACTTTAAGGATGGCTATAGATATAAGACACTTTATGGATAGCCATAGAGATAAGATACTTTAAGGATGGCTATAGATATAAGACACTCTATGGATGGCTATAGATATAAGGCACTCTATGGATGGCTATAGATATAAGACACTCTATGGATGGCCATAGATATAAGACACTCTATGGATGGCTATACATTTAAGGCACTCTAGGGATGGCTATAGATATAAGACACTCTATTGATGACCATAGATATAAGACACTCTATGGATCACAATAGATATATGACACTCTATGGATGGCTATAGATATAAGGCACTCTATGGATGGTTATAGATATAAGGCAAGTTAATCTACACTAAACTTTTATCTTTCATTTAATTATCTTTTTTCTATAATACTATTATTGCGAGTGTGGACTGAGTTATTTTAAGCTCTTAACTTAATTGATACATAATGATTATTCTCAAAATATATAAATAATGAGAAAGAGTAGAACTTTTACAGTGAAGAATAGTTGTTGTGGAGACAGAGGTGACAGAGTATGCTTATAAAAGGTTGAGATCAGCATGTTTCCATATATTTCATAGCCTGCTATAAAAGGTTGAAAATCAGCATGTTTCCATATATTTTGTAGCCTGCTATTGATTATCACATGTATTCATTGCAGCAAAATATTTATTATTCCATAACATTTGATCAACCTATGAAATAGATACAAATTTACAGACAACTTTGACCTATGCATTTCTTTCTACAACTACTTATTACGTAATTGTGTTGTAATGGAATCAAAAAAGAAAATGAAAATATAATCCAACTAATAGCAAATAATATGCAGATATAAATGTCAATGTTAAACAAAGTGTTTCCCATTAGTACTCATTGTTAGCAGTATATAATTAAGCAGCTGGTTTTATTTGAGCATAAGTAATGCATAAAATAAAATCTGATAAACATCTACATAATTAAGTGAATGTAAATAAAGATGTAACATGAATAAAGAGCAAAAAATCATTAGCTGCATGTACATAAGCAAGTCCTATACAACTAAACAAGTTATGATGCTTGTTATGTGACTACAATGTAGCTGAAATTTTTTCCAAAATTATTAGATAAAAATTTTCATGCTATATATCAATGTACAAAAATATAAGCCTATGAAAATCTTTAAATTAATATTTATATATTGTAATGGAACAAAATAAGAAGTATCAAAAGATATAATAAAATAGTATCATTAGCAATAATCACCAATGGTGCTAAAAATTTAATATATATCAAAAATTTTATGTCAATTTTATTCATATACAATGTCTCAGGATATATAAAATTATTAATTATAAAAATTATTGTTATTTATTGTTTGACAAAAGTAAATTTGTTAATAATCTGTGCAATTCTATATATGGGTTTCAGTAAACCTACTATGTAAAATGTATATCATTTAACTGAAACTTTAATCATTTATTGAATTCTTATATAACTTAAGATTTTGATAATAATTTGAAACAAGTCAAATGTGTTCAGAAATCACATGCACACACATGTATTTGAGCGTATATAGATCAATGCTTGTCAAGTATAACATATATGTAAATTTTTAATCATTTTTGTCATTATTGAATATCAATTGGAATATATTAATTGTATATTAGAAATTGCACGTCTGTATGCACATATATGTAAATCAATGTAACAATTTGAATTTTGAATATTAATTATATAAATCACAAATGTAATAATTTTTTTTATTATATAAGACTTAATTTATATGTATAGCCACATACACCTTAATTTTAATTTTTTATTTTTAATATTAATAAACTTGTATTCAACTGTTAAAAATTGTATTGCACCATCTCTTATTCACAAACAGTAATGGACTTTATGTTCTCTGAGCTAGATTCATGCATGGATGGATATATAAATGGGGATGTGTATTTAGTACTTTTGGACATCTAGAGATGATCAATCATCATCCTGGTTGGTGAAAAAGAGCCTATGCACTACCTTTAATTTTAATTTAGTTTTATTAAAAATTTAAGTTTATAGTTAGCTAATACATTAATGGTACTTAAGTGGCCAGACATTGATGATGATCAGCATGTTTAAAATGTCCCAGCGTTATTGTTTGTTTTTTATGCATTATGATGGATGAGCACTTATGTGGTGTATTTAAGTTATGTTTAAATAATTTTCCAACATGGTAAGGACTCAATAGTTAGCCTGGTCTACAAAAGACTCATTTCCAATCCAGTCACAAGATTGACTGTTGATTTATTGTACTGATTTAGTTGATATTATTGATAATTCATGATGATGAATGGTTTATTTTGAGTATTAGTATTACTTACTTTTTGATAATGCTGGTTGATATATGGTTGATGGTTAATTATGCTTTTAGTTGCCCTTCTAAGGAGTGACTGGCTGATCTGTCAATGTCTCTCGAAGATTCTCTTAATCTCATGCTCTTATAAAATACAATATTATTTAAATATTCTTTTTGTAAATATTTCATTTTAAATTGACTGAGTATGATGATGATTTTTCCATTACCCAGTTCAAACTCTCTTTGGATACCCCCATCCCATTACACACACACACACACACACACACACACACACACACATATATATATATATATATATATATATATATATATATATATATATATATATATATATTTCTTTATGAACTTTATGGATGCAAATATTGCAATTATAAGAAATATTTCCAAGTATTTATTTAAAAATATAAGTTAAGATTTAATCACGAAACAATCAATTACAAACTAGTTATGCAGACTAAAATCACATTTTTTAGAAATAGTAGGTTTTTATATGTCTGATTCATACTAAGCTAAAAGTAAACCACTTTATATGGATTAGAATTATAAGTCAGACAAATATGTTATATGCATAAACATAAAAAAATCTCAACTTTCTAGACATTTTTTTACAAATAAGCAATACTTTCTCATGAATAATATATTAATAATTTGTAGATTTTCATAGATTATGGATGAAAATATTGAAATTATAATGAATGTTTTCATGTATTTATCTAGAGATATTTTAGTTAAGATATAACCAGAAAACAATCAATTATAAGCTAGGTATCATACAGTGATAAAAAATAGGCTGTTTTTGGCCTGGTTCTCTATTTTCTATGGATTATAAATCAAATATAAATATTTTCTATGAGTGAAAACTGGATAATCTCAATGTCTTAGATATTTCTTTAAGAGTAAATAAAACTTTACCATAAAAAGAAAATTAATAATTAATATATTTTTCACATATTTTATAAATTTAAATACTGAAATTTTAACGAATCTTTCTGAGTATTTATCTAAAAATATTTCAGTTAAGATATAACCAGGTAGTAACCACGTACTAAGTAACTTAGCAGACTAAAATCATAATAACTGGAAAAATTATTTTATAAACTAAATATATACAAGAACAAATAATACTAGAACAAATTCAAAAAACAATTTGAATAACAACACTTAATATATATTTTATCATGGCAGAGGATAAATCATTGCAAAAACACTTTGTGAATTTGTTTTAATCACATTAGGAAGTATATAATGTATTTTATATTCGAAAACAAGCTTATAAATAAAAATGCAATGTACCAGGATTATAACAAAACTGGTTTAATTTTCTGATTAATAATACTGAACAAATGATCTCATAACTCATAAATGATCAGAACATAAAATGTAATTGAATTGTTGTTTTTTAAAATATTGATGTATAAAATATATAATAATATATAGATAAGACTATCCTAAAATTAGCAGAAAAATATGGATTTGCATAATGCCCATCATACCTGAAATCATTGAGCCCTTATAAAGAGCAGAAGAGCTGTAAGCTGTAAGTGATGAAACAGAAGGATTAAAGGTTGATTTAGAAATGATTGAAGAAAGAGAAAAACTGCTTTCATAAATAATCACCAAAGTAGAATATATTCCAATAAAAGAAATGGAAAGGGCAGAGATAGAAGTTAAAACAAAAATAGTATGTGAAATGGTAGAGCAAATAGAGATTCACAATGAAGTTAAGGAAAAAAAGGAAACTGAGAAAGATCCATCTGAGCAAGGAATGAAGAAGGAAGAAGATATAGTTAGGGAGCATGATGTAACTATATACAAGGGGCTCAAAAATAAAAGAGGAGGTTATGGAAAGATAATGGGAAGAAAAGATGTAAGGGAAAGTGACATAAAGAAGGTAAATGACAATATTTACCAGGATGAGTTAAAACTTGTAAAGGCAGTCAAAACTTGTAAAGGCAGTTACTCTTTTTTTTTCTTTAAAATTTAAATATACTTAATATTAAATCTTTAAATTAAGCATAGCACATTGTATATGTAAACAAAAAGAGTAAATCACTTTTTCTCAGGCTATGACTTAAAAGCACACTAAAAATTGAACAAAGGAATCAGGAATAGAATGAATCAACCTATTCTTAGTTGATCTTATGTTTGTAAGTATACATTTGTCAACATTGTTGATAATGTCAAATTAATTTGTCAACCAGATGGAATATGGCACTTAAGAGTTATTAAACTCATAATTAATAATACAGGACTGGAGATAGCATTTCACTTTTAACACCTTGATAGTAATAATTAAATAATATTTAACATGTAAACTTTAAATAAAACATAGCTCATAAACAAAGGGAGTAAATCACTATGTTTAATTTAAAGTTTACATATTAAATTTTGTTTAAATATTATAATCAAGGTGTTAAAAGTGAGATGCTGTCTCCAGCCTTGTATTATTAATTAAGAATTTAATAACTCTTAGGTGCCATATTCTATCTGGCTGACAAATTAATTTCACTCTGAATTGTAAACAATGTTGACAAAGGTATGCTTATAAACATCAGAGCAACTAAGAATAGGTGGATATATTTTATTCATGATTTCTTTGTTCAACATTTAGAGGGATTTTAAATCATAGCCTGAGGAAAAGTGATTTATTCCCTTTATTTAATATTAAATTTGTAAAAGTTGATTGAATTTTTGAGGAGTGAAAAATAAGTAATTTTCACCAAAAATAATTTCGTAATAACATTTACTAACTATATTTATTATTCACTTTTGTGATGATTATTAATAACACATTACATGAGCTATAGTAATAATAATGGTTTGTTGCTTTGAAAATAAAAAAAAATGCATTTATTGTTTTATAAATGTAATAGAATTATTTTAAAACAAGTGAGTAATGATATTATAAATGGCAAGACATTAGATAAAAATACAATAGTTTTCTAAGCTGAGAGAACATCAGAAATAAAGATAGCATTCAATCAGTTGTAGCATAACTGAAAGGCATTGACATGGAAGCCTCTTTCAGATGATGATTAAAGAGGGACTGTATTGGGACTGTTAATCAGTATTATATTCTTTATGGACTAAAATGGAAATATTAATTATGCTGCTGTTTTTATTATAATGTCCAGCTAAATTGAACACCCTTTTTTATATATCAAAATGTTGACCGTGACCTCAGTCCAGCTACTTGGAAGGCAGCTATGCTAACAACTAGGCCACCAACATTTGGCAATTGAACCCCCTTTTCAATTGATCAACTGCATTTTTAAAGTAATTTAAAATCACAATCCAATAAAATCTTCAAAAACTTCAAGTAATCTATATGCTTAAAACTGATATAATCCAACTTTTAAAAAATCACCATAGACATAAAAAGAGTGAATAGAACCAGCTTAAAATACAACTGGCTCATGAATACAGAAAGAAAACAATAATATTTAAACATAGATTTATTGAAAACAGCTAAACATCACTTCATTAATATGAAATACAGTAGACAAATCATTCCGAAAACATGAATGTGATATTGGGATTGTTTAAATATTGTTTGCTTTCATGTATTTACATTTCTAAACCTATCTAACTTTGGACATTATTAGCTTTATTATCTAAGTCAGTGTTTGTCAATTGGTGGTCTATGAACCCTTGGTGGTCTGCAAAATGTTTATATTTTTTTTCATATTTATTACATTTTTTTACAAACTTTTAAATTTATGACTAATTTTACAAAATTTATGACTAATTTTACAAAATTTATCTTTAATTGGGTTCTAAGATTTTTATTTGTTAATTGTTTTATCCATAGAATTCATAGACAATAAACTAAGAAACAAAACACTACATGAAATGCAAAAAAGTTTCTATACCTAGAATCAATCATCTCACAGTAAAAATTCAGTTATATTAATAATTGTGTCCATGCACCCTTCATTTTCTGATTTGGACTTTGGTTTGTACAAAAATAATCCACTAGTAGTCAGTCATGTGTACTATGTAGTTATCCATAGCCAGATGATTGATATTGCACTGGGTGCAGTGATGGGAATAACTATATAATAAGTATATACACATTAAAGTTCATTAAGTATGTGATATTTACTTTTTTGATAAATTTTAACCATTTAAAATGAATAACAAGAAGAAAACACCAAAACAATTGTAGACTATTTTCAAAAATTAAGTCTAAGTGCATTTAACGCTAGTAAACTTATTATTTATTCACAAAATGATTCACCTCAATCATAACAAAAATGTGCTGTGGTTCATCAACTCAATCCTGATTATTAAAATTTGGTTTCATTTTTTGACCTAAGTTGGAAAAAAATTTGCTCAGACCTAAATACATTATTTGCAGAGAAATTTTATTTAATGAATGTATAAAGACAGCAAAGTTAATAGGTCACTTACAGACCAAACATTGAAATATATAAAATAAGTCACTGAATTTTTTTGAACGTAAAAGTGCTAAACTGAAAAAATAAAAATCATCTTTTAAAAAACATTGTTTTAGTTTGTAAGTTTTTTGTAAAACATCATATTTAGTTGTTTAAGGATTGCTATATGCACAAAGCAGTAATCTATTGTCATAAACTTAATTAAATCATGTTTAATAGACATGTGTTCTCAAATACTATGTATCATTGTTGAAGATGAAATGAAAACATTTCCGCTTTCTAACAATATTATTCTATGCAGATTTAGTGAATTAGTGACTGATATTGAAGTAATATTAATTCAAAAAGTAAGCAAATCATCGTTAGTAATTCAAACAGCTGAATATACAGACATTACCAATAATGACATATTTTTATATTATATTTGTTATGTTGATTACAAAAACCACTAATGTAAAAGAGTAATATTTCTTGTTATGTTGAACTTCTTAATCATAGAGGCAAAACTCTCCATATCAATAGTGCCATTCAGTGCAAGCCATAGTAATCATCAGATGCAGAAAGGTTTTGCATCAAATCCTTATCTACTGCCTACTCATCCAATATCCCCAGACTAGTTTCTAGCTTGTGGCTTTCATAAGTGAGGAACCTTGGATCTGAGAGCACTAGATAAGGATTTTATGCACAAATCTTCCTGCATTCATTAATTACTCTGGCTTGCACTGAGTGTCACTATTGATATGGAGAGTTTTGCATCTATGTAAACAGCTTGTATAAGCATAAAGAATGGTGATCATGTGATGTTTGGTGTTTTAACTTCTTAATCATACAACTAGTTTAGATATATTTAAAACCATTGATAATTACATAAAAAAGTTCACTTAATTGGAAAGATTGTATTGGCTTATATACTTATGGAGTGACAAATATAATTGGAAAACATTCAGAAGTTGCTAAAGGCATTAAAGAAGTAGCAGATGACAAAATGATTTTTAATCATTGTGTCTTCTTACTTGAACAATGTTTTTACTGCATCGATAAAAGCAATAAATTATATTAAATACAACACACTCAATTCAAAACTATTTTCAAGTTTATGCGATGAAATGGGATCTGAACATGAAAATTTACTAGTTCGTACAAAAGAACGATAGTTATCTAAGAGTAAAAATGTTAATAAGAATTTATGAAATGGGAAAAGAAGTTGAAATATATCTAGAAGCAAAAAACTCAGAATTGAGAAATATTTCACATGGCAACAATTGGATTACTAAACTAATATACCTGTCTGACATTTTTTCCTTAATGAATGAGTTAAATTTAAACCTGCGTGAAAGTAGTACTATTTTGATTTATGAAATAAAATCGAGCCATTCTAGAAAAAAATAAGACGAT
This sequence comes from Epiperipatus broadwayi, assembly GCA_028023455.1. Lineage (NCBI taxonomy): Eukaryota > Metazoa > Onychophora > Udeonychophora > Euonychophora > Peripatidae > Epiperipatus > Epiperipatus broadwayi. The sequence goes on along the minus strand of JAQFVV010000295.1, from coordinate 696,596 downwards.
GGTGTGAACATGTAGAAAAAAAAAAAAACTACGTTACGGTTCATTTATTTTCAGAATTGATAAATGAAACTGATATAAATATTAGCAAAGGGGAATCTAAATTTTATGGACATTTAACAGAAATTTGTTATATGTTTGAAGAGTATTATCCACATGAAAAAGTCACATGGAAATACAATATGTGGACTTTAAATTCGTCTATTGAACAAGAAAATAACCTAACTGATTTGGAAAAGGAAAAATAAAAGATTTAACTTGTGGTGGTACAACAAGGCTATTATTTAATTTGCTAAGTATAACTCAATTTTGGGTTAATATTAAAACTGAATATCCAGAATTACACTAAAAAGCCTTAATAATGTTATCACTATTTTCAACCACATACTTATGTGATAAGACATTTTCGACAATGACATCCATAAAGTCAAAAAAGAAATCTTTATTAATAAATCCAGCTTTGTGCTAACAGTCATAAATATATCTCCAAGATTTAAGAAGCTAATTATTGAAAAAAAAAAAAAAAACCAGCAGCAATCATAATAAGTTTTTGGATTAATAATCATAATTGCATTTTACTCAACTATTTAAATATTACACAATGTTTTTCTTCGATTTTGTTTATTATTAGTTTAATATTTTGGTAATTTTTTTTTCTCATATGTCATAGCATCGGCCGGGAGGCGAACCCGCAACAACCGTCTGCAACCAATTGCTTGCTTGCAAGGCAACTGCGCTGATCTCTCGGCTAACAACGTTTGACAAATATTTTGTTAGTTAATTTACTTTTGTATAGTTTTGTTAATTATTCTTTTTAGCATTCTTTGAATGTATATATTAAATTTGTTAAACACTACAATAATTATATTTTACTATAAAAACACTAACCCTCTTCCATTTGTTTTCTGATCAATATTTTATTTTCCGTAAAAAATATATATATATATATGTTTTTTTTTTTTGTTAACCATCAACATGTAGCTAATTAAAAAAACAATAATCTAGGTAATACATAGTTTCCATGGAACTTGACTATTTGTTAATCTGTATTCAGAATAGGCTATATTTGCATATATAATGAGGTTTATTTAAACTTTTTATATCAATAATTTCACTCAGCGGCCACGTTGTAATCATTAGTATCTATATAAACATGTGAGAGCATAAATAAAGATAGATCTTCAACTTTATTGAAAAAAGAAGATTGACTTGACAACGGATTGAGATTATTGAATATTATTGATATTGGTATTGTCTAAGTGTTGATTGCTTTCAATGAAGTTATTTTTATAAACCTATTTAGCCTTGAGAATTATTAGTTTTATTATTTAAATAATACTTTGTTGGAGTGCAGTTTGAAAGTTGTGATTGTAATTTGAATGTTATAATTGAATATTTGTTAATCAATTCAGAACAGTTTAATATTACCTGTTTAATGAAATTTAGTTAAACTTCTTTGTATCAATAATATCAATTATTCTGGTCTTGTAATACAAGACATAAATAATGGTGGATTTCCATCTTTATTAATAAAAGAAGTTTGTCTTGACAACAGATTATTATGATATCGGTATCAACTAAGAGTTGCCTGTTTTCAAAGAATTTACATTTATAAATATATCTAGCCTTCAGTTCCAGTTTAATGGCGGCCTCTGAATGCAGACCTTCTGCATCATGTCTCATCTGATGTGAATATATTTGCAATAAAAAGGGAAAAATTCGAGAGAAAATTACAAAACTATATCTGTGAGTACAATCTTTATTATTCTATGCAATTATTTAGCGCGATTTACTACTTTAAAGTAGTTTTGAAACATTAAATTAAATAACGTTTATTAATTACGGTTAACCGCTAAAATGGACTCTGTAATAAAGCCTATACTAAGGCCTAAATGCTCTAATGGGAAAAAATATATATATACTAACCTTAAAACCTCTGATGAGTCCCAAAGTTTGGATTACAACAATACACCCTCCAAAGAACCTAAGAATAAATCTACAACGGTAGAAAGCATTTCAAATAATCAATTTCTTTCTTCTTCGACTACTAACAACCCGATAATAAAATCTATGCTAAAATCAAAACACTGTCACGTGAAAGGGGAAAATAATTCGAAATTATCTAGTGATTTCCAAAGTGTAAATGCAAAGATTGCAACCCCTAATGAACCTAAAAATAGCAGTGAAAATGTTCGAAATGATCATACCGTTAAAAAAAGTATAATTCCGCTCATAAACTCGCGAAACAACGGGAAAACTTTGCAACAGGGGAAAAATGATGATTCCCCAATTACAGCCTCAAAAGAAAAAATGAATCACTTAGAGAATACCAAAACTTTACAAACACCATCAAAAACTAATCTATCTCCACTAAATAATCCAGAACTGGGAAAACAGATTAACAACAATAATTTATATAATAACACAAATCTAAATCTCATAAAATCTCCGAAACATTTAAAGGAAAATAAAAATTCCAAAACTACAATAATTAAACCAAATCAGAAATCGACCATAAACCATAATGATATGCACTCTCCCATTTCAAAACAATCTTCACTAAGTCACCCAGAGTTTGATTCAATATCACAAGCCCTGAATACAGGGATTCAAACCAACTACCTCACAACTCTGAGCATAATAAAACAACAAGCCCAATGATGAATGAAATGACATATGCAAACAAGGTCAGAGCTAACATAATAATAAATACACATCATCAATCATCACAACCTGATAAATACATGGAAGCAATTCGACTTTTACAAGAAATAGAAACAGAACAGTCTACATCAAACTATTCTAATCCTCAAACAACATCTACAGATAATCCTACTTGTGATATTCAGAATCATGAAATAATAAATGAACAGTTTAACCAAACCATCCCATTGCCACTCCACAAATCTCTACTCAACTATTATAATGAGTGTTCTCTCATACTTTCCACTACAGATAACTGTTTAAATGTATACACATTCCCTACATCATCACTATATGAACTATGTAAAGCACATGGCTGGTGGAAATTGATCCATAAGATCCTCTTTCATCCAAATGAAAGATATCTTACCATCCAGTTCACAAACCAACAAGTTAAAGCTGGCTTTAGAAATAGTCATAAACTCCTAAACAACAAATTTCTTGTCTACATTGACCTCAACCGCCCAGTTGTTTTAACAGGGCGAATTCAAAAATGTACCATGGACTTTGAAAAGGCAGACCTTCAGCACCACTTCAAAGACTATAGCACCATTACCAAATTTCAATACCTAGTAGCAGACAACGATGATCCCACAGTATACATCAACACTGCACAATTTCAGCTAGTCCTTAAAAAAGGAATTCCATCTCAATCAGTCCCATCTCTAATTCAACATGGCGAATCTCCACTCAACATCATCTTTCGTGGCCTTCCACCCCAATGCTTCCATTGCAGGCAGAGAGGCCATCTAAAAAAAGATTGTCAAGAGAGAAAATGCATAATATGTGGAGAAATTCGGTATAAATTCCACAAATGTGATAGCGATCAAGAAAATCAACATCTAACAAATACATACCCAAGTCTCAAGCAACAATATATCACTAGCAATACCACAGATCACACTACATCATCATCAAAAATTCCTAATGATAAAACTTCCTTGGAAACAGAACAATTTCAACTCACTCCTGAACAGCTGCATACCAATGACAATTGCATATCATCATCAGATACAGCAACAATCAGCCAAACAGACATGGACACCGATGCTGAACAAAGCGACACTACAGTGGCCAGCAACAGAATTCCACGTAAAAGAAAACATAAAAAAAAACCAATAGCTCTGAACAATCACAAGAAAGTAGCAATAGCAATGAATGTGACAATCTTCGAGATGCAACAAAGACTAATATTCCCCCACCAAATAGACCTTGTGAAAAAAAATGAAGAGACCGTTCTCCAAAAGTCACAAGTTCATATAACCTCACAAATGAAACAAAAACAATAGACCAAGATAACAACTTACAACTGATTGACCCTTTGTCTCAAAATAAAGTGGCCTCATGTCAACATGAAAATGATAATGAACGCTTACTGATAGACTTATCTCCATCATTGTGGCCTATTCCTGAACCTATTCCACCAGACCTCAACTTATCTAAGAACCTAATACAATCTGAACCTTATCATCACCCCACCAATTTGATGCTGGAACAGAATATTATGGTCTTAGAAACTGAATCACATTCCAATCAGGCAAACTCTCCCACACGAGAAAGCGGTTTCACTATCAATGATGACTTTCAACATAACATCGATTAACGTCAGAGGCATGAACTCCCTTGCCAGAATCCAAGCATTATCATTCTGGCTTAAGCATAATACACCTGATGTTCTTTGCCTCAATGAAACAAAACTTCACACACTATCTGACCAAAACATCATACAGAGAATTCAAAAATTTGGATACTTCCATTATTCCTTCTCCTCCTCTGCATCTGGTGGAGTAGCAATTCTTTTTAATAAAAAATCTAAAATAACCTTTTTCAAAATAATTCATATAGACTCTAACTGCCTCATAGCCATTATACAGGTAAATGGATGGACACTTAACATAATAAATGTTTACATGACCAAAGCATCAGATATAATCTATAGAATCATCCACACTATCAACGCGGTTTTAAGAACTAACCCTTTTCCTGCATTGATGTTGGGTGACTTTAATATACATATGATTCTTTTGAAAGGAGTCACTTAAAATCATTGAGCAACACCTTCACAAGTGGAAGACAGCTTTTTGATGTGTCTGCCTTCTCATTCTATTCATCACGGTTCAAGTCCCTCATTGATCTTTTATACTTCTCTCCTTCACTTGCTCCCTTCATTGAAGCTAACCTGTGGCCTGTTGTCTTTACAGACCACATGGCACTAGAGGTCCTTATCAGAATTGTGGATAACACACATTCATATGGCAACATTCCACGAACAATGAGGATCCTCACAAAGGAATCTGCCACTATACAACTCATCTCTGAGATTTACATATCATTCAACTCTGCTAATATAAACACACTTTCGCCATGTGATAAATGGAATAACTTCATAAATATTCTACAATCACATATTCATAAATGCACTCAAAATAATAAAGGTCCCCTCAAATTACTAAGTCAATTAGACAAGATAGCCGACACACTTAAACATTTGCCCATACAAAGGCAAAATATCCAAGAAATCACTCGCCTTAAACTACAATACAAAGCTACCCAACAATCCCTGGCTGAATACCTATCAATTAAACGAGCACGCAGTTACTTAGCATATCAACACTGCTGGACTCGAGGTTACATCAGATGGGCCCTAGGATCCAACCAACAAAACAAGGCACCCTCATCGATCAAGATACACAATAAACAATGTATCGGCCTCTCCATGCTTTCCAAAATAAGAGACTTTTACAAAAGAAAATTACAACCTATTGGTGTCACTAACATCCGTAGAGTTTTTGTTGCTAACAACCCTATGGAACATAACATCACAGATGGTGATATTCTTGACAAACTGCAATCACTCCCAGAAAGTGTCCATCCTGGCATGCATGGAATTCCCAGATTTCTACTTTTACACCTAAGAGCTTTTACTATCCCAGTAATCCATGGAATGATAGACCTCATCACCACTGGAAGTCATCACCTAATAAACCTATGTCCCATCTCTATGGTACCCTTTTTAAAGAAGCGAGATGCACAACCAGATCTCAATAACCTGCGTCTTATCTCGATGATTCCTCTATTGACAAAGATCATCGAGAGCATCAATTTGCAAAAAAAGGCACTATCAACAAAGATCATCGAGAGCATCAATTTGCAAAAAAAGGCACTTCAACATCTGACGCTGTCAGCCGCTTCAGACTTCTGGTCGATCATGTGCAGAGACAAAGGAAGTCCCAGCCCATTGCAGTCCAACTTGATATAGCTGGGGCATTCGACTTCGTGAGAATTGATGTTCTTCTCAGTGTTCTGGAACAGCTAAATGTACCACCCATATACATTCAAATGATTGAGAACCTTCTTTACAATCGGGAAGTGTTCTTGTCCCTAGATGGTCGCATTGCCCCAGGATTTATGCCCTACATCTCCATCCCCCAAGGTTCTCCCCTGAGTGAACTTCTCTTTGCTGCCTATATTAATCCAATGCTGTTGAAAATCGAGGCCACGTTTTCTGGTATCGCTGTTCCACTACTTAATGAGAACATCAATCACATCTCCTATATGGATGATGTAGTTGTGTTTCTTTCATCCCGTGATGAACTGGGTAAGCTAAAACAACTTCTTGATCACCATGCCAAATTATCTGGTTTCCTTGTCAACCCAAAAAAATCAGCTATTTGGTCAATTCTTACTGGCCAGAAGATCTCTGGTGGATTTGAAGCAGCACCACAGAAATTTCTAGGATTTCACCTATCAAAAACACCCATGGTGATGCGTAAAGAGATACAGGACTCATTATTAGAGAAAATTGAAACCACAATCGCATCTTTGTCAAAAATATACCTTTCCCTATTTGGGAAAGTAGCCCTTTTAAATGCTCTCATTCTTCCAAAAATAATATACTATTTGGCAGGGTTCATCCCCACCAAGGTATTCATCAACAAAGTAGAAACCGCCTGTAGAAAACTGTGTTGGGCGGGCCGATCACCCGTAATTAGCTTGAGAATCCTCCAAAAGCCCAAAACTTTAAATGGTCTCTCACTACACTCGCTAACTATATTCAACTTACAACGCATCCATAATGTACTCTACAACATCTTCAAGGAAAATGAACGTGCTCAATGCCCACTTCCGGAAAAGGACATTCAACCTACTGATCGGCCACCCCCCAGAGGACGTGCCTTGCTCCTTCAACAGCAGATCAACTTTATATTTGATAACATCAAACCAACATCAACCCTATTTTAAAGAAAACTTGCGTATTGGGAAGTGTTTGATCTTCTTGACCATCAAAAACAGAGGATCTCCAGCTGCCTTTCAATCAACATCCCTCGAATGATAAGGATGACCAAGCTCTGGAAGTTGCCGCCAAAAATCGTGGACTTCCTATTGAAATCGAACCTGCATGCCCTCCCAACAAATGCCTTCCTCCACTATAAAAGGGGGAAAGATATTGACCCTAATTTCACATTATGTCAAAGACAGGAAGAGACTACCGATCACTTCCTCTTCGAATGCATAACTTTGAACAATTTAAGATCTCATTTTCAACAAAACATGACAAGAAATCAAATTGAAATGAACCTCAAGACAGCAATTGAAAAGGGCATATTCTCTGAGATCCGGCTTTCGGCCATAATTAACTTTTCCATCTGGGCATTGCGCTGTAAGCTGGTGTTCCATGCTGAGATCTTGAATAATATATTCACAGCATTTTGCCAAATACTAAACAAGGAAAGGGATAGAGATATGCGCACTGCTGACCCCTTCACAGCTGCACAAACCTGGGACTCCAATGCAATTGGATAGAGCTCCCCGCAACTTTGCTGTTTATTGGGTGGCTGTTGCTGTTCTTCATTTCATAAAACTCAAACACGGATATTAATACTACCTACTAACAGCATCTCATTTTAATCTTCCCTGCTATGAACTTTAGACAAATTGGGTTTCTATGGTCTATTTTTGGAACAACATACAGGTCACAAAAGTTTCCTGTGCAAACATTAACTCAAATATATCCTTTTTTTTATTTGCATGCTATTTCATAATCATTTACTTGTTTTTTTTTTTTTACTTTTTGGTCTGTATTTATATGGTCTAAATGTACAATAAACTTGGTTTTTGAAAGATAAATATATCTAGCCTTGAGCATTATTAGATTTATATCAGAATTAAGTAAACAAAATGTTTTTTAAATAGCATAATAATATTTAATTTTTTGTATTTATAATTCATGTATTATAATAATAATTAATATATATATATATATATATAAATTGTAGCTTATTTATTTATCTAATTTCTATTTCATTTTATTTGGAGGCGTATTTTCTTTCTAAGTAACTCTAATATAAATTTTCTGGATATTAAATATGTTTAGCAAAAAAATACAAAATATAGAATGCATGAAAAAAAAATAACTTGGTTAATCTCTGATTTTTTAATTTTTTTATATTGTCAGTTATATCTTTTGTACATAATAAAATCAGTATATTGTTGTATTAATTATAATTTTATTATCATTTGTATTAATTATAATTTTATTATCATTAATAAATTTGATTATTCCAGAGTTGTTTTAGGAGATTTATTCTTTGGTATTCACTCAATTTTTTCTCTCTATATATAAAATAGAACTATGTGATTATAGATAGTGTCAGGTTGTTTCTTTTTTAAAACTGTGTTCAGAAAATTGTCAGAAATGTAATTTTTTAAAACAAAAAGATATGGTGTTAAACCAAAACCAAAAATCTTGAGTTTTTTAAAGTGTAATTAATTTTATATCCGTAAATAAACAAAAATGATTATATGAGAGGAGGATTCTAAATCACACTGCTTTAATATAAAATAGTAACCAGACATGGGAGTACAAGTTTGTTGGCAATCATATATTTTTTTACAGTTATGAAATATAATGTTAAAAAAATAAAAATAATTAACAATAAAAATATTAGCAAAAATAAAATGTATAAAATTACTACACAACCATAGTTTTGCCTATTAAAGAAACAGCACATTTCAAGTAAAAATTAGAATATATATATATATACATATTGTAACAATCCGGAGAAGGTAGACTAAAGGTATCTGCACTACAGGGCGCCATCTAGGCATTTGAACCTAGAAAAATTTATAAAGTACGCAGATACGTAAGTCAAAAAAAAATTTTTTTTTTTTTTAAATATTTTGGTTCCGGTCGTTAGCCCATGTCACTAGCTCAGTGGAATAGCAGAGATTACATAATATAATCTAAGAGTATATAAAAAAAGAATTAAATAAGCCACTGCCAGTAATTATCATACAAACATTTATTTGTGCACATATATATAAGATTGAAAATTGTTTTAGCATCAGTTTACATTTTAACATTTAACATTATTTTTAACTTTACTTTGAATTTTAATTTACATTTTAATTTCTATTATATTATAAGTTTACATTTTAATTAAGTTCGCACAGGTGGAATTATAAAAGCTTGTTTTAATATGTTGCGTATAGATCGGTTACATAGATTCCAACGGTTAAAAACATTTCAAAATAAACATAAACGATAAAAATATAAAATCATTGATACCAACAATTGCAGAGGGAAATTTATAAGTAACCCAATAGTATTCACCATAAGATACTTGCATTGACACCAATAACTTAAAAGACATCCAAATAAATACATTTTAGATACTCACCAGTAAGGTATCATTATTTATCGAATGTCTATAGATTTTGATCAAATATGAAATCAAAAACATAATTAACCGATAACGAATCCATGCAAACATCTATAAACAACTTAAATTTAATGCATTTTTGTTTAGTGTCGAGTATGAATAGACTACATAGATTTGCATTTGAAAATAAACATTCTATCCCTATTTAACCTTAGGCTAAAATTCGTAGTCAAACTGGCATCAATCCATCTGATATATAGATGTATTCAATATAATCTGAAATACGGCGGCACAAAAAGTTAAGAGAAGAAATTGCCTCTCTTTAGATAGGAATATTACATCTATCTGACAAGAAGGGCAATAAAACAAAAACCCCATAGAAAGGAACTGCAGTATCCGACTTATAATTCCTTTACAGGTAAACGGAAGTGTGTGGTGTATGAAGCGATTCTGCCCGTAGCGAATCCATATTACATCTACTAATCACACCAATATATCCAATCCATTGACCCAATTCAACTACGAAACAAATAACCTAAGATTACCCTCCCTTAATATAACTTTACAAATCTATACAGCCATTCATGCCCGACTTAAGTTTAACATTTATATAATTTAACTTAACGGAAAACAGAAATCATAATAAAACGTAAAAAAAAAAAAATAAAAAAAAATAAATGGAAATGATTTTAAAAAAAAATATCAAATAACATTATTAATATTAATTTACATTGGTCAGACAGGATTCTATTTGTATTTTTTATATATGGAAAGTTTTTAATTTAATGTTCATAAATTATAAAGTTCTTACGTTTTTTTAAACAGTTCATCTTTATATGTTCCTTGCTGTTTGAACATGAATTCCCATGCTGTCCTAAAAAGATTGGTATCCATTTAACCATTGATTTATTTATTCATTTGGAGGTTTTTTTAGTTTAATTGGTCCTCAATGTAGAAAACGATAGTTCATTTCTCTTTTTTTCTTTGGCAAAACTGAAGGGATTGAAGAGTGTGTCTTTTCAATCCCTTCTCCTTCACTTCTGCACTAACACATATCTGTCACATCTCTCAATAATAATTAATTAATAATTTTCAAACTTGTCCTTTTATATTAACTTGAAGGATCCAATGGACATTATGTCATGATGATGATATGGTCCTTTCGCTGAGGTCTGTTTCCATTGTTTTTCATTCATTGGCTATTTGTTTCTATTGTTTTCCTACCTGACCTATGTTTTTACATTTAAATGCCCAAGGCTAGTTTACATTTCTAATTAAAACAATCATTTCCATTTCTGATTAATTAATATGTTTTCAAACTTAAAGATATATTTTTATCTTTAAATCTCTACTGAAAATTTAGTTTTAAAACACTTTTTTTTAAATAAAGTTTTCATTTAATAATTTTTTTTTTTCTGTGCGATTTATATATACGAGTTTAAGATGGTATTTAATTTCAATTTTTAATTCTTAAAGAAAATTTTTAAATGCGAACATGTTTAATAATAAAAAAACAATGTAACATCGTCTGTGCTTGTTACAATATATATATATATATATATATATATACAATTCAAACTAGCTACAATTCAAAAACAACTGTTAATCATTTTTAATAAAAAAAGGAAGTTCTCATAAGATTGATACCCAGACCAAAATAATTAATCAAAATAATCTCTTTGATACTATGTTTATAAAAGACAACTTGCATCACCAAACAATACTTTATGATATACATATACAGTCAAGCTAAAGTGTTTAATACATTCCATGGCATGATACTGATAATAAAATATTGTTCGATGATAGAAAATTTTTTTTTTATGAATGTAATTAATGAAATTGATCTACATACTATTGTAAGTAAATATTTTGGGTCTGAATCCATTGGTCTTATAAAATCTTTCTCTAATATTAAGAGTTATTGACAATTGTCTTTGAATTAGGGTAGTTATATATTTATTTTGCAATGGCTACAATATGTTTTTATATTGTACATGTTGCAACCTGTGTCTGATACTATTTAAGATCAAAGTATTATTTTATGATGTAATTAAGGTTCTAAATTTGATTTTTATTATAAGTATAATCATAAAAAATGTAATATTTGTATAAAAAAATTATAATCATAAAATCTGAAAAAATGTAGAAATAAATTGCTTACATTTAAAATACAACCACGATTCCTTTTAAATGAGATCAGTTGGAAGCATTCTCTTAGGAAAATCAGGATCAATTATTATAAAAAATAAAATTTGATTTTTTGTTATAAGATTAGTTACAAAAATTATGATATTTGTATAAAAAGTAAAAAAATATAACCATAATATCATAAAAAAATGCAGACATAAAACTGCTTATATTTAGATTGCAACTGATATGAGATACTACTCACAAAAACAAGAAACATAAATACTTATATTATGCAAGAAAAAATCATACTAATTAATTTTTGCAAAATACAGCTACAGTTTCAAAGGTACTGAAATGGATATCTTTTTATTTTATAAAATTCTAGGAAATCAAGGCATACAAAGATTTTATATGGTATGGCATACCACTTGTAACAACTGATGGTTAAATTAAATAGAAGAAAGTAAAACTCTCAGGAGCTACATACAAATAACACTTATATATCAACAAATGTAAAGAATAGATTGAAATATGAGTACTATTTATTCACAGTTCCTAGAAATGTAATTGCTTTCATTTAATTTACAAATACACTAAACTCTACGAATATATTATTTTCTGTGTTAATTTTCACCTGAGAATATCTATCTATTTATTAAGTGAAATGATGGTTTTAAAATTTTTTTGTTAATTTTAACTATGCTATAATTTCTATTGCTATTTAATTCTACTTTGAATCATTTATTTTATGAAGTTCTGATAAATATACCCTTCTCACCATTATTGATAATTCAGTATGGATTTAATATTTCAGCCAGGTGGAATATGGTATTTAATAGTTATGAAACTATTAATCAAATATATAATGCCAGAAATTAGTTTTATCTTAATTAATGAGTTTTTAATTAAGATTAAATGTTATTAACAAAGGCAAAACATACTGTAGTGCCAACCAGAGTAATCAATGAATACCAGAGGCTTCTGCATAAAATTGCCATCTAGTGCTTACTCATTCAATATACCCAGGCTAGTTTCTGGCTTGTAGACACTAGGTGGGGATTTTATGCATAAGCCTCTGGCATTTATTGATTACTCTGGTTGGCATTGGGTAGCACTACTGTATGGAGAGTTTTATTATTGTTAATAACAGATGTGCTATGTTTAATCAATAGATCACACAGCTATATATTATTAAAAGTTGTCCATAGATTTAGGACAATAAATATTAATTCACACAATATACAATCACAAACAAAAATTATATTTTTTGAATGCATAAAATATTAATTTTATCATTCTTTGTTTTCATAACACTTGTTTTCTAAATTACTTTTACTTTAAATATAATGACGTTTGTCAAGCATTGGTGGTCGAGAGGTCAGCGACAGCTGCTTTACAAGCAGTTGTCCCAGGATAGCAGGTTTGCTTCCCGGCTGTTGCTATGACACATGGGAAAAATATATAATGACCTTTGTAAAAAAAATAAAAAAAATAAATTATATGTATTTATAACAATTTTATAGTAAATACTATTTATTTGTATAATGTAGAAAAAACACAGAGGATTATGTATTAGATTGTGATCTAAAACGTTTAAATATTAGAATCCAAAGATATTCATTTGATACATGTTTAATTATAACTATTAGATTGTTTTTGTCAATTTTCATTTTCGATGTCTTTAATCATAAAATTCACATTATTGATTCTTGTTGTTATCAGAATTTCAAATTTTTATGTTTTGGAGTAATCCAATATTTAATATAGCATTAACACTTAAAATGTATTAGGTAGATTACTGCAGCTACTTCTGTAACTTTGGTTATGCTATGCCACTGCATATTATGGCATGACATTTATAATTTTAATATATCACTACAAAAGGCACAATATATAAAAGTTAGCCCATTTTCTTGCCATTATCATGATCTAGGATTCAAAATTTGATAATTAGAATTTTTTTTGTTGATAAATATCAAACTAGTTTTGAAATTATTTCCAGATATGAGTATTATAGTTAATATAGACAGATACTTTATTCTTGAATGATAAATAGTTATACTAATGCTATCTATATAGTAAAACAGGAAAGGGAAACTATGTTTCTTATCATCATTGATTAGATTGTGAGTAAATAACTATTTCTCAATTTTACTTAATATAATTTTTTTTTCCATGTAAAGAAAGTTATACATTAACAATTTTCAATTACATAAAACATACCATCAGGATATTCATAACCAAAATGTGTTCCATATATCAATCAGAATCTTCAGATTTTGAGTAAGTTGTTTCAAGTTCATGCTAATGAACAATTCATTATATTTTTAGTTGTGATTTTGTTTATTGAATTAATGGATTTTTTGTCTTATTTTTAATGAAGCAAACAATTATATTTATATCTTATCATTCGATATAGTGATTATATTTAGTACAGATTTCAATTTTAATTGAAACATTTTGACTTGATTAACAATATCCTAAGCGAAACTCTTTTATTTATCATTTATTGTTACTTTTCAAATTGTATTATTAATTGTGAGATACTATATTTATTTTATATAAAACTCAAAAATTGATGTTTGTTAATATTTTTATGAATGACATATTTATTAATTTTTAATATTGAAATATTTTATCAAAACTGTTAAGTCTATAGAATATATCCATAAATCATAAAAATTACATTAATTTACAACTTCTCATAAATTATATAATATCAATAATTATGGGCTTTTAATGCTATGAGTATGAAGCCATGGAACTTTGAAAGTGCTAAGCTTTAAATAAATTATTAATAAATATAACTTCTTTAACGAGCGTTAAAAGTGCATAATTATTGATATTATATATTTATTTACAACATAATACAAGCTTCCTTTTTAAATTAGCTTCAATGTTTCTTTTGTTATATACAAAATCTTTTTATGGAAGACTTTATCATGGTAAAAAAAACTGAGAAAGATTCAGTATGTAAAATGTGTTAAAATGCAAGAATTCACACTCCTAATGTATGAAGCTATGTCTTGTTTTTTTTTAGTAGAAGAATGATGTAATAAAAATATACCAAGTTGTCAACACAAAAATTAGGATTCAGGAGGTTGATACTTTCATTTTACGATTTGAGCAAAAAAATTGTTTGCAAGATTCTTGTCTAATGAAAGATGAGTTGTGAAATTTGTGCACTAGTGGATGATTGTGACTCAGTAGAGTTAGGATAAGAGAAGCATTGATTTACATTTAAAAAGTCTTTAAAATTCTCTCCGCATTGTAATGAATATTCATTTTTCCATGCAGTGTTAACAGTGAATATGAACCAAACCCTACCTTACATAAGAATAGAATAATAGAAAAGTATTGGGATATGATTTCACTCATGAAGATTTAGGTGTTTAATACTTCTAACTCATAAAATGTATGAAGATTATTCATGAAATGAATGCATTATGAAAGAGAATGATCACAGCTTTTGCAATAATGGATAATTGTGTTATAGTGAAATGAACTTGTATTTAGTTTAATGTCTTACTCAAATATTTTTCAATCTGGCTGTTAAGTTATATGCACTTATGTGTTCATACGTTAAAATATTTACTTTAAAAACAAATTTTATTAGGTCTAATAAAGGTTACATTTTGTATAAAGCAACGTAATTAAAGGATTGAAAAAAAAAACCCACACATTTTAAATGATTGAGACAATTATTAAACAATTAAAATTTGAAAGACTCAAGTTATATAATATTGTCCAATGTTGACAATTGATGTGATTATCCGTGTATATTTGAGTGGTTGGGAAGTTTGTATAGCTTCCAAGTCTCTTCAAAAATAAATTTTGATCAATAGTTGATCGCTATTTTTAATCTTTTCCATTGTTTTCGTAAAACAGGCATTTTGATCTGGGTGAAGCTGTTTGTATACCGTTTTACACCTCACAAACCAGATTGAATATGTTATAAAAATTGATAATCTGATGATTGGGAATTGTTTACTTTTTGAAAATATTTGGTTTGTGGTTTTATTCACCATTGGCTAGTGCTTCAACTATCACTCCTGTCTACATGTATTTAAAGTAAAATCAAGTAATAAAAAAAGATAATTAAATAAAAAAAGAACTATAATACAATGACATTTGAAACTTATAATTTTCATAAAGACAAAAAAAAAAAAAACAGTTTTGCATTAGTAGAATCAAAATATTATTTCAGGTGATTAGCTGAACTATAATTATTTCTTTTTTGTTTTTGGATCTCATTACTGTTTATTGTTTCTTCTTTTTGCTTCAAAACGATTACACCACTGAAAGATGTCAAGAAAAAGTTGAGTAGTCATTTATGTACTTAAATTTTATGACTTTACAATTTTAAGTTTATTATGAAATCTTTTGTTTTATAATTTTCTGACTTTATAAATTTTTACCTGAAAAAAAAAAAAAAAAGAATTTTTTTTTTACAAAATCGTTAACTTCTTGAAAAACACACTCTGCAGGCCCAGATTTCATTTTTGTATATTAAGAATAAATTTACATTAATACATTTTCCCATAACATTTCTAGTAAAGTGGTATGAATTTCTTTTATTTTTATTTTTTGAAGATTAAATAAAAGCCGTGTTACTACTCATTAAGCTTTTAATCAAATTAATGTCGTAATTTATTGCTTATTTCTTAATAATTGAATTTTATTTTACTGTGTCCATTGTTTTTTTAAATTCAAATTTTGTTTAAATTTAGAATGATAGATTAGAGAGCAAAGACCAATGAGATAATATTTAATGTAATTAAATATAAACATATCACTACATTGCTAATAGAATAATTTAAGATAAATTAATAATGATAACACTGATATTTATAAAATATTGCTAAAAATAATGTTAAAAGCATAATAATCACATTAAAAAAATAAAGCCATAAAATAAATAATATTTTAGAATATACAGTTTTAAAATTTGGGTGCTTTCTATTAAAAATGTCTAAATAGCAAACTGTTTAACGCTTAAACAATTACAGCTACAAATTAAAAAAAAAAAAATTGCTAGGCAGGATGGAAATAAATTAAAAATAGCTTGGATTTATTAAAATAAAAACTGTCTAAAAAGTGAATGGAAAGACAAACTGAATTTTAGTCTGATATATTGGTTTTTTTTTTAAAATTTCAATGGGTTAGGTAAAGGGAATCTATATATAAAAGAAGGATAAAAAGCTAACCTTTAACTGTTTGCAGTGTTTTGGTCAAAGCACCAGAATCGTGTTTGTGTTGCTGGCGAGTAGAGGTTACATATTCAGACGCAATATCGGCATTCTCTGCAAGAAGACAAGCGACACAAGCAAGTTAGCACCGTGCCAAAAACAACTGCCGGTTTGGGAATTTTAGCACATATTTTGCATACAAGTATGTATAAAATAATAGGTGGTCTATGCTATTTTACATGCAATTATATCGAAAGACAATGAAAAAGGAGTTATATATATATAAGATACTAAAGAAGGATGATAATAATATAGTACTAAATAAAATCACTATAAATTTATTATCTTTCTGGAATAAAGAACAGGTATAATTTATTAACAAATTTGTGTATTTAATATATATATATACCTTAAGCTAGCATTAATAAATGCATTTAATAATAAAATAAATAAACAAACATACAGGCTCATGCCATTAAATAAAAGCAAAATCAATAAAATAAAAAATAAATAAATACAACAGCCAAGCGTTTTATATAATATTAAATTTTAAAAATTGTACGTCATATAAGTATTAAAATAACTGAAAATAAAATTTCAGTATATTTTCTATATCTATATAATTCATTTGTTTATCGAAGTGTATAAATTTAATAAACTTATTTTTTGAAGTGTTTTATTTTATATTTTTTTTAAATTCTTAATAATTAATAAAGTTAGCAAGATTTAAATATTTAATTTTTCTATTAAAATTAAAAACTAAAAGTGCCCCGGAGAAAACTATTATTCGTTTTTGTTGAAAGAAGTTGAAGCCAAAATGCGTTTAATGTTAGCGGGAGCAAATAATAGTAGAAAAAGTATATTAGTTAAAAATTAATAAACAATAATATAAAAAATATATGTAAAATTCAGTTTAAAAATAATAAACTAAAATGTATATATTAATGTTTTTTTTTTTAAAAAAAAAATTGAAATCCTTTTAAAAATCTCTAAAATCAAAACTTTACCAATACATATTCTTGTCACATGTCTAGGGCTAGAAAATTTGGTCAGTTTCCTACCAACCCTATGATTTTTCTTTTAGGTGGCTGTTAACCAGATTGTTATACAATAATAGTCAGTAAATGGGTATCTCACTATTTGTAATAAAATTTAAAACAAGGATGGAAAATCTAAAACTACCATCACTCACCATTCGAATTCTGGCAATCATCATCATATATATACACATATATAATATAAATATTAAACATGCATCGTTTAAGATATATAAAATTTAAATGTAAATAACAGAAAATATCTAGAAGTTATATATAAATAACACTCCTATGTCAATAAATGCAAATAATAGATAGTTCCCTTTTTTTGATCTTTTGATGGTTTTAAGCATTCATTTATTGACATTTCTGAAAAATAGAAAGTGAACTTTGTATATTAGCTTGATTTAAATAAATGCTAATACATTCAAAAATTACAACTGCATATTTAGATCATAAAGACAGTTTATATGCATATGAATTTCATTAATATTATTAACATGTTAAAATGAAACAATATTTATCCACTAAATATTTAATTGTATGTTCAGAATAGTATTACACCATCCTTACATCAGGTTAATACACAAATTTTCTTCTCCATTTTCCAACTTCATCAATAAATGAATGCTTAACACCATCAAAAGTGTAAGGAATCAGTAATCCATCTATTCTTTGCATTCATTGATTTAAGAGTGTTGTTTATATGTAGTTTTCCAGCATACCACTACTTCCATTAATTTTATATACAGTATAAATAAGCAGTTATTTTTATAGTGCTATGTTTTATAAATTGGAATACATTAAAGATCAGCCTTTCAAGCTATTGTTCATGCGCTTTTTTATGAGTGTTAAAAATAAACGAATACTTTCATTCCCAACACAAGATATAGTATTTATGAAAGAATAAAATGAATCCACTTATTCTTTCAAACCCAAATGCTCAAAGTAATTTTAATCTTCAAAAACACTTTTTGTTCTGACATTAAAAATTAATGTGAGTATTATAATTTAATATTTTCACTCTTATATAGTATAAATGTAATATTTTGTTGAAACATCAGGAATGTAAATAAAATAATACATGGTTTAACCCAAAAAAGATTTTCTATGTCAATTAAAAATTAATGATAATTAAAAGATCACCCCTTATTATATTAACTGGGTATTTAAGTAAATTGTTAAATTCTGTAAGAAGCTATTCATATATTAGCTGATCCTTTAAAATCTTGGTTAAATTTTATAAAATAAAAATGCAAAGCAACTAGAGCCATGTTATGTTACATCAAGTATGTATAATATTAAACCTTATTCTAAGTCCATAATATTATTTTGTATATTAATACTAATTATATTCACATGTTTGTAATAAATTGTTTTTCTCTTCACCAATAAAAATTGTAATTATACATATGCGATTTTTTTGCATGCGTTAGTGAAGCTGTAATTATACTATAATGTTTAATATGTATGCTTAGCACTTTCGAGATTTAGTATTCTAATCTCATACTCATAGCTTTACGAATGAAGACTGTTGTAATTTATTGTACACATATGCAAACAATGGACTAACTAACTAAAAATTCAATCTCATTTGCATATCTATACAATAAATTACAACAGTCTTCATTCGTAAAGCTATGAGTATGAGATTAAAATACTAAATCTCAAAAGCGCTAAGCAGGCATATTAAACATTATAGTATAATTAAAGTTTCACTAACGCATGTGAAAAAATCACATATGTATAATTCACATGTTTGATAAAGCTATTGATGATTTCAGCGTGATACTTAGCTAAGTTCAGCAGAACACTTCATTTTTATGCCAGACAATTTAGATAAAGATACCAATAATTCACATAAACCAAGGGAAAAGAATAAATTATTTTGCAAAAATCTGCTTCTAACTCATTTATAAATTAAAAAAAAATTGTAATAATAAATTTAATAGACGCTACAGAGAATTGATATGTCCCTTTTTAATGATATAACAAACATGATTTATCATTTGATGATGAGAATATAGTAAAAACTAATTGAACATTTAAAATTTAAAATGTTGACATTAGTATCTTTAATACCAGCTATAATAAAAATATAAATGATATAATTTAATTTAGGCAATTCAATAAACAACAACAAAAAAAAAAAAATGTTTCAATGCTTTCAACTCTGAAAGACGTTTTTATTCTATGTTTGTCTAGGTCTGTTCATTGGATAGAGAATAGAAAAAAAAAAAACATAAAATTAAAAAAAAAAGTTATATGATTATTTTTCAAAATGTAACGGTGGAAAAAAAATTAAATTTATGCAGTACTCTATAACCAGCTTATTAGATTTTTTTTTTTTCTACTTTTAAAAAAAAATCAAGACCAAAGAAGTTATGCATTTGGACTTATTGAAAGGTAACTTTCTAAATAATTCATTATCTGAAAATAATAACAAAATATTGACCAACTGGAATTTGGTAAACCTGAAATTTTAAATGATAAATCTGTCTAATACAATTAAATTAAAAATGTGCGAAAAATAGTCTACTGATAAACATTTGTGAGTTTAATGTCTACTGGAAAGTCATCACCATTATCATTTTCAATCATTACAATTCACTGCAATATATTTCTGTCTTAAGTGCATTCTCTCTACTGCATAGCTTCTCTTGTCTACATCTATCCAACATTCTTTTTACTTCATCGATTTTTTAACACATAGACTTTTTCTATGTCCTTACAATTTTTTCTGTTCTGCTGCAAACTTTAATTATTTATATACTGTCATATTTTCAAGCATAATTCTGAACTCACTTCAATTTCATTCCTTTAATGCTTTCAGTAGTGTTAATGTTGTGTGTCTGTTTTTCCACATCATATATCTTGATTTTTAACCCTTCTCACTATTCCCAACACATATCTCCTTCAACTTTTCTGTGTAATCTCTTGTCTCTGCATTTATTAATTATTTTTCTGATAAATGTCCAAGGTTTAGATTAATAAGTAAGCTACTGTGTAGCATACATTCACTAAAAATTCATTCTAAGCACATAGTCATATTTTCTTTTAATATTGATGTATTTTTATTGAAAATCAAAAAAAAAGTTCAATTCTATTTTTAATTCACCATTTTTATGTCTGCATTAATAATTTGATCAACATAACATAACTTTAAAGTTTTACCATTTATTTATAATTTTATCTGATTGCTCTTGTACTATTTCCTACAGCTCTCAACCGTTATTTATAAAAAACAACAACATTATGTGAAAATAAATTGCTTTAAATACTCTTTTCAATCTTGTTTTTCAAAATAATTATTGTCTAATTGTTGTGAAATGCATTCAAAAGATAGAATTGAATTGTCAAGCTGCTTCATCAAGGTTGGAGGGCCCGACTGATAATGAGCTCTACAAGCCTTCAGTCCTTACATATGTGAATTCAAAATCAGCCAGACATAAAATATCAAGAATATTAATATTTAATAATGGTAACAACATATAAATAATAATCTGCCATCCATTTATTATATTTATTTTCAAATTTCCACAGGCTTAATTGTCTGCATAACAAAGTGATTTTTTATTCTTTATAACCTAATCAATATTTATTTATAAATAACCATATATATATATATATATATATATGGTTATTTATAAATAAATATTGATTAGTCATTATATTGATATATATATATATATATATATATATCAATGACTGCATAACACTAAATGATACTCTAATATAATAAACAAAAACAAACCAATGCTAGAATATTTTGACAGCATTACTAATATTTAGAAAAACAAAATCTGAATCAACCAACATATGTAAAAGGAATTCTCTTATTTATTAAGTTGCAAATTGATAAGCACATTGATTTCAAAACTATTCTAAACACAAGTGTAAATTTGAATAAGCTTAGATCTTGAAAATTAATACATCAACATATTTTATGTTCTGAATACAAAGCACAATTAATGAATAATACATGTAGATTTTTAAAAAAAACAATACTTAACTATATAAAAATAAATCAATATTTGAAAACACTAATTGAAACTCAAATATAGTAAATGAACACTATCCAATGCTAGACTATTCCAACAGTGCCACTTATATTTAGAAACACAAAATTATGTTTGAAGTTTTTTCAAAGTGCAAATTGATTATTTATTAACGACTTTTTGTGCAAAACACGAAATAAATATGTTTACCTTTTTTAAGGATCTAAGCTTTCTTAAATTTGTGTTTATTGTAAGAGTAGTCATGAATTTTATATATTTATCAATATATGACTTAAAAGGGAAAATTCTTCATTTTAACTATGTTGCTAGATCCAGAATTTGTGATAGAAAATACATATATTTGTTTATAACAGTTCTTTCATATACACTTCAATTCAAACAAATTTTCTTAAAAACTGCTCTATTTTCCTTACAGTTTTGACTGTCCAACAGTCTTCATTTGATGAAGACTGCTGGACAGTCGAAACTGTAAAGAAAATAAAGAAGTTTTTTTAAAAAAATTGTTTGCATTGAAGTGTATATGAAAGAACTATTTTAAGCAAATATATATATGAAGATATGCAAAGAAAGTGAAAAATAAGAGAATATACTTCTGATACAAAGTACAGATAATGCTGATGAAATATTCTAGCATTGGATTGCATTCATTTATTATATTTACTTTTATTTAGCATTATGCAATCATTAATTTATATATATATATATATATATATATATATATATATATATATATATATATATATATATATATATATATATATATATTTCCAAACCATAATTGATTATTTATTAATTGAGTTTTGTATATGAAACATAAAACATGCTTATTAAAAATTATGCTTCCATTGGACTTGAAATCAGTACACTTAACAATTTAAAGCAAGTTAGCAAGATGATTCAAGTTATCTATGTTGCATGGTATAGACTTTGTGTTTCTAAATATAGATAGCACTTTTGAAATATTCTAGTATTATTATGTATTCATTTGATATATATATATATATATATATATATATGTGTGTGTGTGTGTGTGTGTGTTTTATGTATGGTTCCTACTAGCTAGGGAATTGTAGGTTTATAAAATAATTATTAAGACCAAAATGAGTTTTAATGTTAATGTTCCTAAGTTTACTTAGCCTCTGTAAAATTTTTCATGCCTCTACACTTTTATTATGGCTTCAAATGATTCAACATTCATTGCTGCTACTGCTAGATTTTTTAATATACATATTAAATCATATGTGCAACAAATAGTAAGAGAAACCCTATTATCTATATTTTTGTACATTTACTACACATAATCCCTATTGTATTATGGGTAAAAATTATTGCTTACTTGATGGTAATTTAGCTGTTCTGTTTTAATTTCAATTAGTGATTCAACCTCTGCAATGTAAAATATCTGCTATAAATTTATATCAGATTAATATTTTTCATTAATGCTACCAAAGTATATATATATTACATTTTTAGTAACATTTAAAACAATTATCAGTTTTATTTTAATATCAATTAGTGATTCTATATCAAGAATATAATATATCCATCTTAAAATAAGTCTAAATAAAAGTTATAACTACACATTTAATTATTATTTTTACATTCTTTAGTAATGATTAAAACAAGTATTACTATATATATATATAGAAACATGTTTCTTGATTTTTTAAAATTTAAATTAAATGATAAGTCCTTTAAAGTTTTTTTTTTTTAAAACAAAAATTAAAAAAAAATACTGCAGAATTAGTTATTAAGAAATAGTTTATAAAAGTTAAAGACCTTTGTTACAAGAAATAATTTATAGAAGTTTGAAGAGTTTTTTTTTATTAGTTAAAACACAGTTTGCTGCATCAGCCATAAGTTTATGAATTAAAGAGTAATTAAAGGAGGGGAGAGAAATTTAACTAAGTAAAAAAAGATTTAAAAATGATCTCTCTCTCTCTTCATTTATTTATAAGAAAATAGGAAAATGCATGTGTGGATTTTAAAGATACATTTAAATATGTATACATGTGCATATAAAAAAGAAGTTGAATTTAAAAAAAAATAAAAATAAAGTTTGTAATATAAAAAAAAAAAAGTTAAATTCAAAGATGGCTACAAATAAACAATGGAAATAATTAATCAGCAATGGTTACAAATAAACAATGGGGATAATTAAAAAAGGATTATATCTTATCATAAGCAAACTAATTTGATGAGAAATGTAAACACATAATGAGAATTTAATTAATAAATTTAATCAAAAGCAAGTGGAACAATAGGAGTAATAGCATATAAATATGCCCAGAAAAAAGGGTCATCATCAGAGTTCAGATAATCTTTCAGCAGGGTATTCCAGTCTGTGTAAATAAAATTATAGTTTGTGAATGTTGAAAACCATGCATTGCTAATAAGAAGTATGCCACTGAGCTCCAGTCTCTGGCTTTCCTAAAGTATCTAAAGATTCCCGAAGTAGCTGCAATGAATATATAATGACCTGAGCCTTTCAAACATTTGTCTGCCAGACTGAAATGCAGAAAGGAACCACATTCATCTTTAAATCCAAATTCCAACCAGTTGGTACAACATGCATCACACAGGAGAAAGGAGAAGCCACTTATCCAGGATCATGTATCTGAAAACTTATAGGTAATATTAATTATTTTTTATTCCTGTGTCATAGTATATTATTGTAGCCATTGCAATCTTTGAATCCTGCAGAATCAGTAAAAGAAATGAACTCTATAACATGCATAAAATGAACTATTGATATGTGTGTTTTAATGCCTTCTAGTTATTTAATACATTATATTATATTATATTGTGTGATTTATTAAGATTGTGTGTGGTTATATATAAAAATCATAGTTAAGATTAATTAATAAATTTTATAATTAGTTTACAAATTACAGTAAGCAATTTAGTTAAAATAAATTATCTTTGAAATTAATATTTTATCAGTCAATTCTTTACTCATGCAATTAATTAATTAGAGCAGTTCATTATATTACTTTTCGATTGAGCTAGTCATGGGATATTTTGAGCACTGGATTATGGGCTTACCATCCACAGCATGTTAATTACATCATGTAATTAGTTGGCATCTGAGGTTTACCTCTAAACAATAAAATGCTTTGGATCGTAGGGGTTTGAATGTAGCAGGTGAGATGGGCTATGGTCTGGAAATGTGATCATGTTATGCTTTGCATAGCCCTGTCTGACCATGGCTATCATTGAAAACTCTGCTATTGGTGGTATTCTCTCCTCTGCTTGAAGGGCCAATCCATTCACATAATATATATATATATATATATATGTGAATATATATATATACAATATATATATATATATATATATATATATATATATATTGTACCCTTACTTCTCGATGTATAATATAGTTTGAAATACGACTAGCTCAATTAAATTATAATGCTTAATTCAAATTTGCATATCTATCTTTAATTTACTTTATAATATCATATTCTAATTAAATTTATTATCAATTATCAAAATTAATATATTCTATATTATGTGCTCATTAAATAAGTATTTAATAAAATCATGAGACTGTGAAGTAAAGTTACAAAGCAATAAGTAGATTTACATTGAGTCAATATCTCCCAAGACATTGTCTCAATGGCATAAGAATACTATTACCTCCTTATTAACTTACTACTACATCTACAGCATTCTTATGGCTTTTAATAAAATAAACTATCTTTAGTAATAATAAAATAAATAAATCTTAACTTTTAATTTTTAAAATATAATTAAATAATCTCAGGTTCTTTTAATTATCTTAAAGTAATGATAACTCATGTAAATAAATATGATATGGGATTTTATATCAAACCTAAATACACCTAACTTATTTTAATAATTTTAATACTAATCTTAGAGTATAACCTAATCTTCTCTATTTCTGTTATATCAATAATCATTAAATAAATAATCATATGTATATCTTTTATTTCCATATAGCATCTTAATTTTGGAATAAATCAAAATCTTATAATTCAATAATCTGTGGCAATAAATAATATTGTACTCTTATATTATGCATGATAATTACTCTATGACCATTGTAATATAATGTATTAATGTCAATCAATTCTTATAAATTATATCAAGAAAATATTGTGTTTATTTCTAACACAAATAATAAATTCACATTGTGCAAATATTATGTTTGTTCAAATTATCTGTTGTCAAATGCTGTGGTGTAAAATAATGAACTCGACACACTTTTAAAACAAATTAAACAAATTTATTTACATTAACTTCAACTAAGAATTTATTTACAATATTTACAATTCAAAATTATGAAAACAAAGAAAATAAAATAAGAAAATAATAATACAATATGTTTACACTGTTATTAATTCATACTCCTAATAAGTAATTCTACATTCTTTAAAAATGTTGTACTAATAACATTGAAGTATGTTTTCAAAACTTAGACTTTAAATACATATCAGTAAGCTTCAATTATTACAAATAATTCTATGTAAATACTGTTTATGTAACATATGCAAACAATTAACCTTCAATAATTAAAATTGCTACATTAATAAAGTATTACTGTTATTCATTCCATAATGTAATAGTATGTATTCACTTTATTATTAGTACTACTTTAATATTATAATAGAAATTAATGTATCTGTGTAATGTAATAACAAATAATTGATTATAACTTTATATTTCACTTAATGCAATTCATACTACAGGTTTTATCAAATATGCATTACATATATGTGTTGTTGAAATAACAATATTATTCAAATCATTCATTAATTTCAAATTAATAAAGTATTATATTAGATAAATTTTATGATTCTTTTCTATATAAAATTATTACTTCACTTTATATGTTATACTACTCCTTCTTAATAAATTTCTATCTACAAAAACATCCTCTAAACTTATTTAAAATTTCCGGAAAACAACTTTCAACTCTAAATAAAATACTAATTCCAAACTATTTATGCTTCATCATCTATACTTGGTAAACCTTGAACTTAAATATAAACTTCTCCATAAAACTTAACGTAATTTATCCAATAAAACTACAGTAAAATATAGACTTTTAAATCTATTCCTAACTTGCAATAAAAATAATTACCCATGAATAATAAATATAATTCTAATACTATAACACAAAAACAATATCAAAATTTATTAACGAAAGAACCATATAATTATTTCTAAGCTTCTTATGTAATGTTGCATCGTATTTATTTCATAAATTCAAATTATGCATATTTAAATAAAACTGTCACTGCCAATATAATGTGTGTGTATTTTTAAAATAATCATACATTCATTCAAAATAACATAATATTTGGTTGATCTAAAGAAAACATATTAAATACATCAAAATTATTATTATTATACAATTTTTACCATAGATAATGAATTAATGTCCAGTCCATCTTCCAATATTCTTCGGAATTACAGCTTCATAAAATAATTCACATTTACACTCATGATCATTCTTTAAAATATTCTGTGTTATATTAATTATAAAATAAACTCATGCAATTAATCATTATATTATTTTTTTAGTTACTATTTTAAGAAATGTACCTATCTTATTTTTAATAAATTAATAAGATTTAATTTTTATATTAGATAAATAAAACAGAATTTATATTACGTGACTCCAGCGATGTTTTCTTTTTCACCATAAAGTTTTTTAATCCTAGGCACATATTCATTAGAACACCATTTCCTGTTTCCGGTCCATCACGTGTTTTTTTTAAAAGTTTATGAAAAACGAAAACGTTCTTTTTTTTAAAAAATAAGTTCCCCACAAGAAAATAAAATAAAATTAAAATAGTTTATAGGATCCTGTTTTAGTTCTTTCTAGAATATTATTCAAAGTTATTATTTTAAATTAGTCTATAGTTTATGAAAAATTATCATTTAATTATTTTAAATTAACTGGGACGTCCACATATTTCTTGCGCATTTCTTAACAAAACATCCAGGTAAGAATAAGCTTCTTTATTTATAAACGACCAGCGTTTAAATTATTTCAATATAATAATTTTATTATATTAAGATTTTTAGCTAATTATATTTCAATTGACTTGCCTTTAAAATTATCAACATTCAGTCTTTTAAACATAAAGACTTAACAAGACAAGTATTTATAAAAAAACTACTTTTATTTCTAATATCTTTACTTAAGATATATATTTAAATTTATAGCTTGCAAAAATACTTTCTTCATAAGAAGTATTTTATTCTTTAAAATATCTATTTTCTAATAGGCAACAGTAATTAGCTTTTAAAATTATATACTGTCCAAAATACTACTTTTCTCCATCTTGTAATTTTCCGAACTAATCCAGCGTTTGTCATATTTCTAAGGTAAAGTTTCCGATATATTTTCACTATATATGATGTTCCCATGACTATTTGCTTGTAAATTGAGCTTAATAAAGACGATCGATAGGGAAAAAAAATAAGTTAACACTGCATGTTTATCATTTAAAACTTTTATAAATTATTTATAATGACACTCTTGTAATTTTAAAATTGATTTTAAGAGCGTCTATCAAATTTACTTTGCTATTTTTTAATAACACAATTAACTTGAAAAATCAATCACGAAGTCCTCTCCTAACAATTGAACTGAGCTTTTATACCGGAAGAACCTTCCCATTTGATTGGTAGATTAAACAATCAACTTTGCTGGCTTATTTACATATTTACCAACAACACAAAATCAAAAATAAATAATGACTTATTTAATATTTAATATTTATTACATTATATTTTCTAAAATAATCTTTATCGTTCATTGAAATTTATTAAACATTCTTTTAAAATATTCTTACTTGCTTGATTTTAATTTTAACTTTTATAAGATTATTTTAAATAAACTAAGTATTTTTTATACGTCATATTTTAAAACAATATTTTAAAATCAGATTTAATATTTCACATTGAATATCTTTATTTTTATCTCGTGATAACTCACGTATTATTTATAAATTTTACAACATAATTTTTAAAATAGTTCTGCAACTTTACTAAACAACTTCCAAGCATGTGTGTGTACATTTAACAAACATCTGTTCTTTACAATACAAGAAACGCTTGTCATCGTCTAAAAATAAACTAACAATTGCATTTTTTTAAAATAAATATTTTTTAAATAAATAAGATATTATAATAGATTTCAAAACAATTATTCGATATTATTAAAATCAAATATTAATCTTCTATTTATGTACTTACAATAATTAAAATATTTATATTCTTTTATAATATTATTTTATCAACAATAAATATATGCATTTAATTTTAACTTGTCTTTTTTAAACACTTTTAGTTTTAAATACCTACTTATTAAATATATTAATGCAGTATTAACTATGGCCATTTTTCTCCCAACCATATATTATAATCATCATCATTTAAAATGTCTCTCTTAATATCAGCACAATTTCACATATCAAATACTCATAGATTGCTTTAATTAAAACTTTTGAAATAGTACCATAAGCAAAATTAACATCACATATTCAAATATATCTTAAATTTAAAATTTTTAATAGATTAGCACAAAAATTAAATGGTGACCCATACAAAAGGGCACAATATATATATATATATATATATATATATATATATATATATATATATATATATATATATATATATATATATATATATATATATATATATATATATATATATATAAATTAAAGTTATGTTTAAAAAAGGGATAAAACCCAATGAAACAGTCTCTATTAAATGGACCCAATTCAAATGCCATCCAATGTGGGTGAATAACCATTATATGACAGTAATTGATCATATGTCAAAGAAAGTTTAAGAAAATAAAAATTTAAAGAAATGACAAACTGCATATAATTAAGAGTTGTAAAGTGGTATCATTTAAATTAAAGAGATGGCCCAAACAATTTTTTCTTTCTAAATGAAAAGAGAGTGAAAATGTAAAGAGGGTTTTAAGTAAAGATAAATAAATATGTTTGAAAGTTAAAAAAAAAGTATAATGAAAATTGTGTTTTTGAAAAAAGAGTAATAGTTTTAGAATAAATTACGAAAATAAAATAAAAAAGTTCCTTAGCTGTAAAGTTGAATTATATAAATGATAATAAAAGAATTTTTTTTTTTTTTTATAAAAAAGGTAAAAGAATTAAAATAAATAATAATAGTCATGTATACAATATAATCAGTGGCAGATATACGTTTGGGCAGGCTAGTACATTCGGGGACAGATAGAGACAATAGGACTAAAGGAGTTGGAGACAATAATATGCTTTGTTTAAAAATAATAATATATTAAAGTACAAAGAAATTTTTTGTGTTGTTTTGAAAACAAGAGAGTATGGAATCACATCAGTTATAGAAGATATAAGATGGGGGAAATAAAAAAAAACAGACAGTACAGGAAGAGGATAAGAAAAGGCAGGGTAATGATAGAAGATATATAGAAAAATTAGTAAAGAAAATAGAAAGGTTAGAAAATGAACAGGAAAGCATAAGAACAAGTGCACATATAGATAGAGTCAATGCAGTAAATCAGTTGCTAAAAATAGAGACATTTTTGTGGTTCATAGGGGAGGCTCCAAATTCATTATTTTCAAAACCAGCGACATTTGAAAAATACAAAAAGTTATTACTGGAAAACTATGGGGAGGGATGAGAAAATTATTAAGCATCAGGTAGAGCAAGACAAATGGAGGCCTGTAGAACTATTAATCACATTTTTTCGCTGGCAAGTGACAAAATTGATATTGATCATGACATCACTTTTATCTGTGCAGCAAATTATACGTAGAGTTAAACGTAACCTTCCTAGGGATGTAGAACAAATGATAATTGGAACAAAACAGGAAATTATATAGCAGATGGTCAAAATACTTATAGCACTGGACAGCAATAGATGGATTAGAAAAAATAGAGACAGTGAATATAGCCATATGTAAGTATCAAACCTGGCATATAGCTGGGAGGAGAGGGAGCCTATAATGGCACTCAGAGATGCCTGAAAGTGAAAGTGGTGATAGAGGGGTAATAACGAGTGCTTTACTTGATTCTGGAAGTCAGTTGTCAGTTATGTCCCAGGAAGTGTTTAGTAGAATAAAATGTATTAAACCTAAAGTTAAAATTTTGCTATTAACATGGTGAACATCATGATGGCTAATAGTAAAAGGGTGAGACTGGCATAAAAACAAGTATGGGTAAACATGCATTTAAATAAACAGAAGAGAGATGATCAGAATGCATGCTAAAAATGTAATATTTAAATAGAAGAATATTGTCTATACTGAAATTAAAGTAATTAAAAAAGATTTGAGATCAGACATTCAAGCTCCCCATAGCTATCCACTCCATCTTATACAACTGATACACATGATATACATGCATATGAAAAAAATAAATGATCTCCAATACATATTTTGTGCTAATTTGATTCAGCAAGAATATGTGTATATTGGAGATCATTTATCTTTTTCACAAGTATGTGGTGATGTGTATCAGTTGTATAATATGGAGTGGACAGCTATAGTGAGTTGAAATGTTTGAGTTCAAATCCTTTTAATTACATTAAATTCAGAATAGACCATCAATATGCTTCTATTTAAATATTACATATTCAGCATGTATTCTGCTATTCCCTCTTCTGTGTATGTAATTGAACATATTAAGGTTCTATACATAAGAGGTCAGATTGACTTAAAGTCAACATGGATATGAAATAATATTGGCATCAATAATGGCTTTGAGCATTCCATCATCAGATTATCAATGATATTGATGTCTGAAGAGTTGGAGAGTGCAGAATATTACAGACTGTCTTTTAAAGTTTGAAGATTTTATATTTCAATATAAACTGAACACTGATTATATGTATGTGTGGAAGATGATTATCTGAACCAACTG
This sequence comes from Epiperipatus broadwayi, assembly GCA_028023455.1. Classification (NCBI taxonomy): domain Eukaryota; kingdom Metazoa; phylum Onychophora; class Udeonychophora; order Euonychophora; family Peripatidae; genus Epiperipatus; species Epiperipatus broadwayi. The sequence goes on along the minus strand of JAQFVV010000295.1, from coordinate 664,944 downwards.
ATGAGTGCTGGTTCAGCATGAAAAAGGTATGTTGGAGATCGTTTATTCTTTTTACATGTTGTCATGTGTATCAGTTGCATAAGATGGAGTAGATGGATGTAGGGTGTTTGAAAATCTGAGCTCAAATCCCTCTTAATTATATATATTACAATAGTTTTTAATTAATGAATATTTATTTGTGTGTATATATATATATATATATATATATATATATACACACAAATAACATATATATATATATATATATATATATATATATATATATATATATATAGTATTGTGTTAAAATAGTGACACACCTGTCTACCTGTCTTTCACATCTTTTAATCTATGTTTAATTAAAAAAAATCTTTTCAATAGATTTAGGATTTTTTCTTTAGGTAACTGGATCAGAAACAACTCAGTTAATTATTTACCTATTTTTGATTTAAACATTTACTGCCATACAATTTTCATGACTGGTGAATACTACTATTCTATGGACAGCTAGTGGAGAATCCTTTGCTCTGCAATAAAAAATTAACAGTACGTTTTCATATAAATTCATGAGCAATTGACACAAAAGATATATTATTTGGGTTTATCCATTTGCATTTAACAGTAATATTGTACTGATGTTTTTGCTTGATTATATTTGACATTATCCAGATGAGGAATGTTATCTTTAAAATCATTTCTGAATGTTGCTAGCAACATTTTAAATGATAATAAATATAAAAGTCAAGCATTGGTGGTCAAAAGGTCAGTGACAGCTGCTTTACAAGCAGTTGTCCCAGGTTAGTGGGTTCATTTCCTGGCTGATGCTATGACATGTGGGGAAAAAAAATAAAAGAAGAAAAGCAACACTTATTAGAGCTTGTATTTCTTATATAAAATTATGCAATATTTGACATAGACTGAAATATTGTAACATATAAACTATGTATACTACTAATTAAAAAAGTAGCACATTGTATTCAAACATAAAAATAATATTTTTGGAGACCCAGAAAATTTATAAAATCCAATGTGATTTTTTCTGGATTTATTATGTAAATATGACCAATTGATGAATCAGCACTTGATATGCTCATTCAACAAGTAACACTTATCGTCAGCACTGTTTGTCCATATTATTAATATGGGTCACAATATAGATTTTTCTAACATCAGTGTCTATAAAGCAGATTCATTATCAATATTTTTTTTATTCTAAAGTCATCAATATTGTATATAGTCATTAATTTTTTTATTGATACAATTCAATTCTTTTATAATTGACTTTCTTTTATGTTATTCAATTCTCTTTATTTTATTCATTAACAAACAAAATGTTATATTATGATTACAGTATCATTAAGCTATGCTGATATATGTACATTTTGGGAGGAAATAAGTTGTAATCTGTTTACCAGGCTATTTATACATAGATTAAAAGGCTTAAAAACAATCTTTAGCCATTTTGATGTTATCATGCCATATAATAAAGACATGCTTAATGTATATCAACTTAATCAATAATTCCACTATTACATAAGATGACAGAATAATTATGCAAGTTTTAATAAAACAGAGAACTTGGGAAATATATCTTACAAATTCAATATGTAGATTTAAGGATTAACACAATGTTGAACAATATTATTTATAATACTAAAGTGTTATTTTGTTTTTTATTGTTAAAATATCAAAAATTATAAACATGTTTGTATTAGATATTATAACATAAGAGACTTAATACAGCCATACCTTAATATATGAATTAATTTTAAAGATAATATCAATAAAAATATTATAAAATCAGCTAAGGGTTGTAGATGTATGTATGTTTAAAAATCCAGAAGCAGTTTAAAAATATCAAGTACTTAAAATAACATTTTTTTATATAATAGGATATAAAAAAACATAGACTAAGAAAAAAAAAAAACAGTTTTTGAAAAAAATTTTATCAATTGAAAATAATTTTTGTTTTAATAATACAAACATTTACATCAGAAATAGAAGACCAAAATCTAAATATCATAGATTTAAATTTATCAGTATTAGTGACAACAAAATAAACTTTACCAGTTCAGTGGAAAACCTTATTATGCTTTAAAAATTAAACAAAAGTTTATTTCACAAACTAATGCAAGGCCATGCAAAGTATATTCAAAACATATTGATATCAGGGTAACTTTTGAAACATAAATCCAAACCATGGTCCAATAAATAAAATATATGTATGTAAAGTTAATTATTCCCTTTAATATTGTATTGTTGTATGGGTGTGTACAATGGTATAATGGCACATTCTGTAGCTCTAGATACATGGATTGTGGCACCAGTTCTATTATAATGGCTGTTTAAAATTTCTATGAACTTTGAAGCAATAAATAACTTGCTTTTTTTTCACCTATGTGTTGTGATTTTGGACACACACACATATATATATATATATATATTCAAGTCACTTATTCAATAAACAAGATTTATGGCAACCAGCCAAATCTCATCGACTATTATTACAGCTAATTACATCAAGATAAAAAAAATATAAATCTCACTTTCAAACTTTATCCAATCAACTTCGATGAAAATTTAAGGTGAGGATATTGGAGTTTTATTAACTTCTAATCTTATTTATAAATTTGTCTGGTTATTGACCAAATTAAGGCCTATTTAAATTAGCTTAAACAAATATAGAAAATGGAATTTCTATTTTCTATCTTAATATAATTAGTTTGATATTGCTTGACAAGACTTGGCTGGACTTTGTAAATGTTTAACTTTTTTGTCGAATAATTTAATTATATAATAGCAAATTTAACTAATAGTACTTTGGATTACCATATATTTCATTATAAAAATGGCTATTTACAAGTTATAAAAAATAATAAATATTTTCTCTGCTTTGTAAAAATGTAATTTGTGTCATTATTTATTATTGTCATAGTTATAATTTATTTAAATTAGCATAGATGGAGATAGAAAGTGGATTTGACTAGTTACTGTAAATGTTAAGTGATTAATTTGATTATATAAAAATCAGTATAGCTATTAGCAAATTTCAGTTAATATATGTATATACCAAATTATAATGAAGTCCATAGTGGTAGGATGAAAAGATTTTACCACATTTAATTGTTTTCTTTCATCATAGTAGTAATTCCGCCCAAAAATTATCTTTCATATATAGTTTTTAAAGAGTTTTTCATACTCTGGCTTTCTTTGTTCTGACTTTTATCAAGATAGATATATATATATATATATATATATATATATATATAGTATATATCAATATATATATATATATATATATATATATATATATATTGATTGGACTATTTCCATCATCTAATATGTATGTTGAATGTCTTTTAGAAAAGTTTAATTTTAGTTAAATATTCCAAATGCATTCAACTGTTAGTAATATCACAGCAAACAGATTAGTATATGCACCAACTGTTAGTAATATCACAGCAAACAAATGTTAATAATATCACAGCAAACAGGTTAGTATATGCACTAACTATTAGTAATATCACAGCAAACAGGTTAGTATATGCACAACGTTTCGAGAGGTATTTTTCTCCCCTCTTCTTCAGGTCTTGCTGTCCTGACCAGTGACAGTACTAGCATGGGATTCGAACGTGGGTCCTTAGATTTTTGCTTATTGAAATTTAAGGTAACACTCTAACCAACTGAGCCATCCTGCCAAAGGCAACAGTATGTAGTGATTTCATATACTTATCTAAGAGGATCCTCCTGATTTCTCCACTTTTTCCTCAGAGCAAAGTTGATTAGTGGTTTCCATACATTATGTATAGTCACACTAGGTTGGCTTATGGGATTTTTTGCCATTGTTATGTGAGCAGCTTCTTTAAATTTTCTTCTTTGTACCTTTTCTTCTTTATCCAATATTTTTGTATTTTCCCAATCGAACATATGTTCATTGGTCCACACATGGTCTGCTACCTTAGATACATCTGTTTTCTCTCTTCTAATCATCAGTTTATGTTCTTTCAAGCGCTTTTGAATGGGATGGCTGGTCTCACCAATATATGTTCTTCCACATTCACATGGTATTTCATAGATTCAGTTTTTTCTTTGCAGCATTTCAAGTTTAGGCTTTGTAGATGTTAGAATTCCTCGTAGTGTGGTATGGCTCTGGAAAGCTGTTCTTATGTTATACTGATTGCAGATTTTCCTTAATTTGTCTGCTATTTTTGGAATGTATGGATACACTACAATACCAATAATTGTCTTTTCTATTGATGGTTCTTTTTGTTGTCTATTTAATGTTTCCTTAATAACAGCTGATGGATAACCATTTTTCTTAAGAGTTTGTTCTATATAGATCTTTTCTTTTTCCAAATCGCCAGTTTCTGAACAAACTTCTTTTGCTATGTTCCACAGTGATAGTATAACTCCATGTTTTGTGTTTCTGGTGTGATTAGATGTAAGGCAAGGTATTTTCCTGTATGTGTAGGTTTTCGGTAAACTGTAGTTTTGATTTTGCCATGAGGGAGTCTTGTCACAAGAACATCTAAGAATGCCAATTTTTGTTCTTGTTCTGGTTCTATTGTGAATTTAATTGAAGGGGATATGTTGTTGATGTGTGTCCAGAAAGTTTGTAGCAATGCTTCCCCATGTAGCCATACAACAAATGTATCATCCACATAGCAAAGCCAAACTTTAGGTGGATAAGGAGTAGGTTTTATGGCTGTGGTTTTAAGTTCTTCCATGTAAATATTGCTACTCAGGGGAGACAATGGTGAGCCCATAGCCATTCCTTGATTTTGTTGGAAGAATTCTGTGTTATATTGAAAGTAGGTTGTTTTTATACAGAATGTTAATAGTTCCATTATGCTATCAATAGGAAGAGCTGTTCTGGTTTGTAAACTATTATCAGCATTTAATCTTTTCTTTACAATATACAATGCTTCTTCACATGGTACATTTGTGAATAAACATTCCACATGAAAGCTTACCAGTAAGTCAGTTCTTTCAATTTTCATGTTCTTGATTAATACTACAAAGTGTCTACAATCCCTGACAAATGATTGGGTCTTGCATGCCAAAGGACTTAGAACTTTGAGAAGAAATCTTGCCAAATTATGGCAAGGTGAATCTCTAGAATTAACAATAGGTTGTAATGGAACATGATCCTTATGGATTTTAGGTAGACCATAAAGATGAGGAATTTTGCTGAAATATGATGTTATTTTACTCTTTTCTGAATCTGTGAAGTACTTGCGATGCTTTCTGAGTAATGCTTGTAATTTTATTTCCGTACTTGGTATCGGATCTTTTGCCACTTTTCTATATTGGCCTGCTGTAGGGAGTTCTTGTATTTTGTTGTCATAATCAGTTGTATCCATTACAAATGTTGCATTGCCTTTGTCATCAGGGAGAATAATTATAGATTTATCTGCTTTGAGAGATTTAATTGCTTTCCTCTCCCCATAGGATATGTTTGACTGCAATTTTTGTTGCTTGTCAAGTGTTCTTTTTATTCTCCAGCGTAATTCTGCTGCTTCTTCTAAAGGCAATTTTTGAGTGACTTCCTCAGTGGCTGCCATTATATCTAATAAGGGGATATTAGATGGTGTTACAGCAAAGTTTAATCCTCTTTCAAGAACAGAAATTTCAGTATCTGTTAGATGTTTAGAACTTAGATTTTTAATAGATGAAGTTGGTACATCGCTTGGTACATATGATTTTTGATATGCCCATGTAGGTTAGCAAGTTTCTTTTTATGACATTCTTTTATTTTTCCATGTAATATAGAATATGATCTTCTTACTGCTTGAAAAATTCTCATGTAGTCATCATCAGTAAGTTTATTTTTTAGAAGACATTCTACATTATTAATTGAATGCATTGTTTGATACTTAGAAAACCTTTGAGCATTCCGATTTACATTTACATAAGAAAGTTAAATGATTTTTTATTTATGCCAGCTTTAGACAAAGTTTTTTATAATGTCTAAAGTTTGATATAGTATCGGACCAATGAACATACGTTCGATTGGGAAATTACAAAAATATTGGATAAAGAAGAAAAGGTACAAAAAAGAAAATTTAAAGAAGCTGCTCACATGACAATGGCAAAAAATCCCATAAGCCAACCTAGTGTGACTATACGTAATGTATGGAAACCACTAATCAACTTTGCTCTGAGGAAAAAGTGGAGAAATCAGGAGGAACCTCATAGATAAGTTTATGAAATTACTACATACTGTTGCCTTTGGCAGGATGGCTCAGTTGGTTAGAGTGTTACCTTAAATTTCAATAATCAAAAATCTAAGGACCCAGGTTCGAATCCCATGCTAGTACTGTCACTGGTCAGGCCAGCAACACCTGAAGAAGAGGGGAGAAAAACACCTCTCGAAACGTTATGCATATACTAACCTGTTTGCTGTGATATTACTAACAGTTAGTGCATATACTAACCTGTTTGCTGTGATATTATTAACATTTGTTTGCTGTGATATTACTAACAGTTGGTGCATATACTAACCTGTTTGCTGTGATATTACTAACAGTTGAATGCATTTGGAATATTTAACTAAAATTAAACTTTTCTAAAAGACATTCAACACACATATTAGATGATGGAAATAGTCCAATATAAAAATACAGCTAGAACACCATCATCACAAACCTTCAGAAAAACACCAATATATATATATATATATATATGTGTGTGTGTGTGTGTGTGTGTGTGTATGTGTAAAATAATGTTACCTGTTAAAAATATACTATATATAATCAGTTTTAAATTATAATTAGAAATAATAAATACTACTATTATTTTTTATCATTATTGCATATATATGTATTGTGATGGATATTTGATATCTCTAAAATAATAAATTTCAGAAGGTATTTTTGTGGAAGACGAAATTCGTCACACGTGTTTGTTTTAATTATCCATTTACAGAAGCATCAAAAAAATCTTGCAAACAATATGGATGACTAGAAGCCATCATATTTAATATTATTTTTTAATATAATTCTAAAAAACAAAAGAAAATACACAAAACTATAAAAGATTGTTATTAAATAAAATTTAATATAAAGGTACTTCTGGATTATTCAACCGATGACATATTACACTTACCGATTTCCCTTCCGGTACACATCGTTGATTTTCACATGACAATGTTGTCATGGCAACCAAGTGACTGATGTGATTAATCAGTCAGAGAGTCTTTTTTTTTTACCCATGAGATATAAAATTCAGAGAGAGGTTTGGGAAATTTTTTGATTTTTCTGTCCATTGTGATTTTGCTATCCACAGCATCACAGTTACTTTTTGAGCTCTTCTACTTTGAGATATTTGCTTTTATGATGGCTGAAGCTACAACAAGATTTATGGAATTTACTGATTACTGAGGAAGAACCAATCATCTTCTTACAAGACCATGGACTTCTCCCCATAAGGAAATTGTGTCAAAATGATCATGAAATAAAGAAATATGTTCACAATTTGGAACCCAATTCAGTGTAACAATGGTGATGCAACTTGAAAGATTGCCTATCTCAAATCACAATGAGAAAAGGCATGTGGTTCCATGGCTCCAAAATTACTTTTGTGACAACTATACATTTTATCTACAGTTGGTCCAAATAATTAACAACCATAACATTTTGTGTGGAGGAATTGAATATGTTAGACAAAACTGTTATTGATTGGAACAACTACCTCTGTGAAGTTTGTACATTGAGATTGTTATGAAATGAAAGGCATAAAATCGGAGGTCCCAACACAATTGTGGAAATTTATGAAAGCCTATTCACAAATTGTAAGAACAATGCCAGAAGAGTCCTACCACAGCAATGACTATTTGGTGGCATATGCAGAGAGACTGATGAATGTTTTATTGTAGCCATTCGAGATAGAAGTGTGTCTACTCTCATGCAAGAAATTTTGCAAAATATACACCAGGGCTCAACTATCTACAGCGATTGCTGGAAGAGATATAAGAGCAAAGACGTAGCTGAGGCTGGATATGAACAACATCATGTTAATAACACATACAACTTCGTAGACCCCACAACTGGTGTACATACACAAAATATTGAAAGGTTGTCGGGTTTGGTCAAATAGTGCAATAAAAAACACAGAGGGACAGCACATCAGCTTCTGGACTCTATTTGAGTGAGTTTATGTGGAGGCGGTCATATAAAGCTGATCCTTTCGCTGCGATTTTGGAACATATATCCCAATACAGTCCACCGCAGTGAACGCTATTTGTAAGTAATTTTAATTTTTTTCTAATAATTATAATTTTATAATTAATTATATTATTGAATATAGACAATAAGTAATCCAAATGCATATAAAAGTAAGGTCGCCATTAATGCCAGATTCACATTAAATCTGTTTATTTTAAATGTACAAAATTTTTTTGTTAATATTTCTTCAATTATCAAACTTACACTTAATTACGTTTACTTTGTAAATAATTTTCAATAATTTTTTAAAACAAATTTGCAATATACAGTACATTTTTAAAATTACCAAATGCATGTAAAGGTATGGCATGTGATAACACATTTTATCCAAGGTCGCCATTAATGCCAGATTCGCATTAATTCAAGTAAAGTGTTTTTTATTTATCTGTATATTTTAAATTTACAAAAATTTTTTGTTAATATTTCTACAATTAATTACATTTAATTTGTAAATAATTTTCAATAATTTTTTAAATCAAATTTGCAATATACAGTACATTTTTAAAATTACCAAATGCATGTAAAAGTATGGCATGTGATAAAATGTGTTCTCCAAGGTCGCTATTAATGCCAGATTTGCATTAAATTGTGTGTTTTTTATTTAGCTGTTTATTTTCAATTTACAAAAAATTTTTATTTGGACATTTTTTTATATTTTGTATTTTACCTTATTTTGTATGTATATACTATTTCATGCATATAATTTTTTTATTTTTTATTTTGTATGAACTATTTTCATGCATGTACCTACATTTTTTTTATTTTTGTATTTTTTTTTCAGGACCAAGAAACATGGTGGTGTTCATTATCTGCCCACCATTCCAACAAGCCATCTAAAAAATCATGTGACCTGTGTCTTTCGGATTATTCAACCGATGATGTATTACCCTGTATTTTTTTTTATTTTGTATGTACATTTTTTTTTATTTTTGTATTTTTTTATCACGTAACCTATGTCACATTTTTAAATTTTTGTATTTTTTATCATGTGACCTGCATCTTTCAGATTATTCAACCGATGACGTATTACCCTGAAGGCATATCAGTCTAATTTTGCAATTTTTAACGTACCATGTTCATGTGATCCACAGACAAATTTTAGTGATTACTTATGTCCGCAGATAACTTGGAGACATTATCTTAAAAATCACAACATCAAACTGATATGCCTTCAGGGTAATACGTCATCGGTTGAATAATCTGTAAGAACCAATATGAATAACAAATAAAAAGCTGGTTAAAAAAAGTATAGCAAGAGTATTACAAATAGGGGTTCTTTATATCATCAGACAGAAATCCTTAATAGTGTGCATCATCATCACAAATGCATTTTTATTTTTATACAATCAGCATAACAGAAATTCTGCTAAATAGAAATTGATGTGTTGTCACATAGTTCCCCCTGTGTTTTTTTGTTTTTTCTGTCGTTGGAACATGCCAAATTTTAATCATTTACACACACACACAAACAAATAAGTAAAATATAAGCTCAAAAATAATATTATACTAAACGTAATAAAATGCTACCAAATAATGATAACAATATTCACAATGTGCTTATATTCATATGCTATCATATACATAAAAATATTAATTACATGTACTGAATTGAAATTTATAAGCCATTTAGTAATATTTTTTAAAGGCAACAGTAACTTATAATTTATTTTCTTAATATTGTTTAATTTTGATAAGTAAAACATGTTCCTTAAAATATTTTTGAGAAAATAAATATAAACAAATAGTTGAGGTTCCTGAAATTGGATAACTAAGACAAACATGGGTAGCAAACTTCCATCATACAGCTTCTACAACAGTACCTTTCCAAATTTTTATTGGGTTGTTATAAAAGAATTATTTAAATTTAATGCATAAAGTAAAATGTTATAAATGCAAGATGTTTTAGATTTTAAGATTTATGTAGCAATTTTAAATATTGTGGTATCCTGTTAAATTTTAAAAGTACATATGCACACGAAATTAACTTTAACTTTTAAATGAGACAATACACTAATAAAATACATAACATTGTACAGATATGAATAAAGTAGTTAAAATAGGTTTAATAAAAGTAATAAATACATAAGATTATATGCAAGCCAATAAATATCATATGATCACCATTTCTTAGGCTTGCTTATATCTGTTATTAAAACAGGCAAAACTCCCTTCATCAGTGAGAAGCCTTGGATCTAAGAGCACTGCACCTACATCTTAGGATCTAATGTGACTTTCCAGCAGCCCCCTTTTATCGCTACTTAACTACAAAACTATGAGTCTTACATTGAAAACACTATAATATTTTCAATCCAAGCTCATTAGCTTATATAGTCATATAGGTCTGAAGTCAGTTCAGTACCTATTTGGTGTCTTTGGTTTTTTAATAACCATAGCCCATATAGGTCTGAAGTCAGTTCAGTACCTATTTGGTGTCTTTGGTTTTTTAATAACCATAGCCATCACTATCCTATTAGGCAGGAATGGTTTTAAGCCAATAAGCATCACATAATCACAATTTTGTATGCTTGATTATAACTCTTATTAAAACAGGCAAAACTCTCCATATGTTTTGCCACTCAGTGCAAGTCAGACAAAGATATTTTATTCATTATGCACATATCTAGAAACAGGACATAATTTTTTGTTTCCATTACATTTTATTTAGATTTTAATCTGCTCAAATTTTTGCCAGCCATTGTTTCAAACTAAGTATACTTGGTTATATCTTAATTTAACCTGCATTTCCATATATGGTATGGAAAGACTGATCAATACTCAAGTGAAATTTAATTAAAGTGACCTAACATTTTATACATTTTTTTAGAATGGTACTATGACTCATCAATATTACAAGATTTAATGATTATATTATGTGACTCTTATATGTCGATTTTATTTTATATAAATCAATAGTAAATTTTTTTATTTACAATATATATAAAATTATTTATTTATCCTACATATATATACATACATACACAAATTAAATGAGCAAAAAAAAAATTAAAGCCTTGATATTTATAAAATAAAATAAAATCTCTTTTATAATTAATTTCCCATAAATATTTAGTAGACATCCATTTAGATTTGTATATATATATATATATATATATATATATATATATATACATATCTACTATATATATATATATATATATATATATATATATATATATATATGCTACCACCTATCCCTAGTTACAGGTGCTAATTACATATGAGTTGAGTTCAAAGCCATTTTAGTAGTTATATCATTAGCAGCAGGTGAATCATAAATACGCAGAACCATATTTACAGCTTCTTTATATAGGAAATATCTTGGGTGATACCTTTAAATTACTACTTTTTATTTTAAAGCTTAAAATGTTGTTTTGGCTTCTGTTATGAAAGGACAATTTTGCTGGTGGTTTAAATTGTCTCTTAAAAATCATCTTATTAAGTAAATATTACATTTTCTTTTAGAAGATGCAAATTACATTAGATCATTATTATTCCTTATTCTTAATTTTATAACTAGATAGGGATTTTATGCACAAGCCTTCTGGCATCTATTGATTACTCTGGTTAGCACAGGGTGGCACTACTGTATGGAGAAAAGAGTTTTGCCTTAATTTTGTAACTAGATTGAATAACATAGAAATAGTAATGATATTATTCAGTTTTTATTTCATTAATCAGGAATCATAAGTGATTAATTTTCTTTTAAAATGTATATTTTGACTACCTTAATGGCCCAATACATATATAAAATTGAGCATTTGAATAAAAAAGGAACCTACAGTTTAAGAAAAAGGGGAAAGTATTAACACAAGTTTATAAACAGTAGTTATATTTGGTCATTAAGAAAATTTTCATTTTAAATTTTAATCTCTTATATAAAATCCTTATTTTGTCTGTTTTCTGAATGAATATTTCTTCTCAATGGTGTTTATTGATTGCTTTAACTTACTTTATGTTAATTGGTCACTTTAATAAAATACAAAATGACAAATTTGACAGTGTCGAAAAAAACTTAATAAATAACTATACCTAACTAAGCCATACTTTATGTAGCAAGCATTTTATGCAAAAGAAGTAATTCCACTCCTTATATTAAATACTCCATAATTTTTTTACAAAGCATATTTTCTGCAAAGGAAATAATTTTGTCATTAATAAAAAATGCCAGGAAAACAATCAATCCATGTTCTTTTAACTAAAGTACTGAATATGTACAGTATTTAAATCACAAAGAACATGTGATTACAGTCCATAAATTTATGTTTGAAATGTGATATTCAATGACGGGAAAATGTAGATGCTATAGTACCATATTAACATTTAGTTTGATTAGCATATGAAGTCCTGTAGTTTAATATTGCATAGTTCACACTAATTCCACCAGTAATAGTTATCCATAATGATTTTAAATTCACCTATCAAATATAACACGTATATTTAAATATTTAAATATAAATTTATGGGCTTAATTTGATTATGAACATTTTATTCAATGCAGGTAATTGTGCAAAACAAAGCACCAATTAAAAAAAAGATGGTCTTTATTCTCATCTTTATAACTATAATATTAAAATCTTGTGTTCAATTTACATTAAATCTTAAGAAAATTATTAAAGGAACCAATAAAAAAAAGAGGCAGCATTTCCAAAGGACATGCATATCTTGTATAAAGTAAAAAATAATTTCTAACTTTGGTAAAAATTATTAAAAAACTATTTTTATATTTACTAATGTACTTTTGTTATGAATTAGCTGTATCTAAAATTATGTCAATTGAAAATTAAATGAAATTTATATTATTCATATATTTATTCATATATACAGTTATATAATATCATTAGAAAACACCAGTAAACACATAAACATTCACAATAAGGATAGTAATCAATATTTCTCACAGCTGTCAAGGCAACTTTCTCACCTTTTAATAGCAAGAATGAAAATCCATTCTTACTAATGGTCCTTTGAATATATATGGACATTTAAAGATTGCAACTTGACTACAGAGTATAAAATATTGATACAATGAAGTTTAAATAAACCTCTTTAAACATGAAATAATCATAGTATAATATAAATATAAAGTTATTGCATAAGATGGATGATTTTAATATACTTGGATAAATCAACATTTATATCAGAATGTTTTAACATATTTTGACAATAAAAATCATTTCAAGATATATGATTATGAGAAAGAATAGAAAATGTGGCAATGACTTTAAAAAAAAAACTTTCATATTGCTAATTAACAAATTAGTATAATTCACATCAATAAATAAATAACCATTGGTGAAGATGAGTAACTTGATTGAAGACATTGGTTTTGTCAAAATATATATTAGAGCTGTTTAACATATTTTTCTGTCTTATTTATACTAATGATAAAAATGATTTCAAAGAACATAGGATTATGCTATGAATACAAAGGAAACCGAACAGTTAAAAAAGAAAAATTATCATGTATGTTTATAAAAAATGTTAGCTAGACTTGATCTTTAATAAAATTCAAATTCTGTAAGGTAAAAATCAGTGTAGAACTTATTAACTTGACAAAAATAATTACTGATAACTTGTAGATTTAGTAATGAATAATTGTTGTGAATAAGCAACAAATTTTTTTCTCATGTGTCATAGCATCAGACGGGAATGAACCCGCTAACCCAGGACAACTGCTTCTAAAGCAGCCATCGCTGACATCTTGACTAACAATTCTTGACATAAGCAACAGATTTCTTTATAAAAAGAAACATCAGCAAGTACATGGCAATGAAAAATATTTTATCACGGCTACATGCATGGGATCTAAAATTACTTGACACTATTAGCATCCAGTTATTGTCATGAGATCAGTAATGACTGGATTTCAAAGTACAAGCTCATTGTGTTAAATGAGTTCAATGAATTTTAAATTAACAAAAGAGAGAAAATAAAAGATGCAAATAATAACAGATCTACAAGAGTCATAAATTATAACTTTAAAAAATGGGAATTTTCAAATATTAAATTAACAGACTTTTTCATTTAAACAGTGAGAACTGTGTAATTTTAGGATTTATATGATATGTCTAATATTTTGATTTATTATACTTTTTAAAAATATACTTTCATTAAAATGTATATGACTATTAATAGTGAGAATAAAGAAAATAACCTTTTTTTTTTACCATTTTCATAGGAATTCTTATATATACCTTTTTTTATTAGTTTTACCAAAGTTAGACATGGAAAAACAAAATAGAGAATTTCCTAAACATCTTTATCTTTAAATGGTATAATAATTCTTCCAATGAATTTTAAAGTGACCAATCTTTCTATTATATATGATGTAATATAATTATATAAAAGTTTTGTATTTCTTTTCTATCTGATTATTATTATATTATTTTATATCTTTGACTTAATTTCAAGAGAGAGGAAAAGTATTCTTTCATTTGTTGTAATGTACTTAAAAACTTTGAGTATAAATAATTAAAACACACAATGCAAGTCCTTCTGAATTTGTCGTGCAGATTTTTATTAAATGGGTATACAGTTTCTCAAAATTTTGGAGGAATCTATAATATACATTTACAATATATAATATTATAATCTGTAACTTTGTAAGAATTTTTTTTACCTCAGTGATACTTATCTTTTTAATGTCAGCTTACTAAAAGCAAAATTTGTTTTCTTAGGAGCCACATATGGTGAATAAATATTATGTAAATAAACTCTGCAAATTGATTTTATATGCCTTAAAGGAATAAATGTATATACGATACAATTTTACTTTTAAAAAGGCAAATTTTACAAACAATAACAAACTATTAGTAAAAACTTTAAGGTTAAATTAATTTGAAAACAACAGAATTATCTGACAAAGATAAACAGATTTAGATAAAAGAAAAATAAGTATTTTTTTTTTCAATTATACTTTTAAAAATTAAGAGTGTATAAAGTTAGCTTTTACAAAGTATGCTAAAATACTTTGTAACAGACTATTCCAAAGAAATGATAACTATTAACTGCCACAATTATTATTCCCTTAACATATTTTATGTTTTAAAGCTCCATTATAAACTTAAATATATCCCTATATCATACAATTTTTACTTATATATTTATGTATAAACACATATTTGTATATGCTGATCATACATCGATATTAAATTAAAGTTTTCATGGATTTACAAATGTTAATGTTAAATATAAATGGAATTTCCACTTAATAGATTATATATTTCTTTTAGCTATGAATGTAAATAAACCATATGATGTAACAAATAATAGTAAAATTTACTTCATTTATAGAGTTACTTTTTTAGCTTAAAATAGTTCAGATAACTTCTATTATTACTTGCTAAATCATGTGATTTCAGTTTGCTTTTCCATTTTTTATTGATAGTGTCTTTGATTACAAAATAATTGAAAAATTTATTTAGATTGTTGTATAGAAATTCCATTTATATTTAAATCTTTCATAAAAGTATATATTATATAATATTATAATTTGGTCTGATTTGCCCACATTAAAAGTGCATTTGAAGTTTTATTAAAATAGAGGGGTTAATATATATATATATATATATATATATATATATATATATATATATATATATATATATATATATATATATATATATAAGATTTAAGTATTAACATATTGCCACTGAAGATGATGGAATATGCCATAAGCTGGCTATAGCAAAGGATATTAATCTTCAATTTTATATAGGCATTTAAAAAAATTTTGTAGTTTTATTCTAGTAGATTATATATATATATATATAACATGGATGAAGCATCCATGTATTGAAGGGAATGAGTGCTTCTGTACAAAAATTCACTAAAACTTTCAAAAGCTTTAATTAAAATTCAATTTAAAAAAGTCAATTTCAATTTTTTTTACTAACAGTTGAATTGTTTTTATTTAAGCAAAGAATGAATTTAACTAATGAATTATCATTGTTTATAAGAAGTTCAAACAATGCTAAGATCTAATTTACAGTTAAATCTTTTAAGAATGTTAAAAGGATTTGGAGGATAAAAACATGCTGATAATGTATTATATATATTTAAACTAATCACAGCCCGATTAGAATGAGCAAATCAAATTCATTATATTGGGTATGGAATTACTGTTCACTTTCAATTTTTTTAACCAACAGTTGAATTGTTATATATGCAAAGAATGAATTTGAGTAACACATTCTCATTGATTATAAGAAGTTCAAACAATGCTAAGATCTAATATGCAGTTAGAACTTTTAAAATATTAAAAGGATTTGGATGATAAAAATATGTTGATAATATATACTCTGATTTACAGATAAGAAAGTTTCAGATTTTTTTAGATGTGTGTAATATATTAGGTGCTATTAAGTAAAAATTGTTATGGCAAGTGAAACAAAAACATTATATAAAAAAGTGTGCTTTCATTCCTAAAAAAGTCATGCTTCATCACTGATATATATATATATATATATATATATATATATATATATATATATATATATATATATATATATATATATATATATATATATATATATATATATTGTAACCTATGGGCAAAAAACGTATAGTCAGATAAGTTAGTCTAAAACTTGTGTTAACTTATTTCAAAATTATTATGTTCGTAGAAATTCTTACTTCTAATAATTATATTATATACATTTACAATAAAGACTTTCTTATAAATAAGTTTTAGATATATATGAGACATCATAGATAAGTTTATATTAAAATTCATAATGCAGCAGTATTTATTTTTGTTCATTCCAAATGAAGTAACGGTTATAACATTGATATTTGTGATGTCAAATTCATTTTAAAATACCATCATTTATTTTTAAAATGTTTATAAACATATTCTTATTTATGTGAGAATGTAAATAAACATGCATAGGCTAATTCTATCACAAGCATTTTACCCACTTATAAAGAAAATATTATTTTGTTTTAAACTTTCAATATGTAACTGAGAATGCATTAGGCCTAGTCAATCAAATTCATAGTACTCAAACTCAGTGGATACAATTTTTAGTAAGTTTAGAAAACTAATACAGCAGGCATTATACAAATTTATAAATTTACATGTTCCATTTTTTGGACAAAGCAATGCAAAATGTTTTTGTTAATCATGTGGGAATCATTTGCATTGCTATGACCAAAATGTGGAGCATGTAAGTTTATAAATTTGCATAATACCTGCTGTATTTGTATATTCACTGTGAATTTCAGCTGCTGAATTCGAGA